>JAANSP010000018.1:0-46280 GCA_036850745.1 Homidia socia
CTGTCATTTTTATTCTTATTTATTACGCAGGTACTTATATTTAATCCGTCCTTCCATTTTGACTTGGGTATGAACTCAATACCATAATATATGCATATGTATCAAATCATAACCAAAAAAGTGATTTTTTGAAAGTGTCTAAAATTTAAATTATACCAACAAATGGAATGTCTGCCTTTTATGTACATTACTTACTATTATTTTAAATTCCAACGAGCTGAGCTGATCAAAAAAATGTTTGGCCGACAGCGTAACGTCACACTATATTATTTTAAATATCCAAATAAATGAATAAATACAACATTTATTTATTTTCCCTAGGAATTTTTATTGAATGAAATTGAATTGTCAACCCTTTCACAACAAATATGCAAATTGCATATTGTTAACACACTTACTTTTGATGTGATATGATCATCCATAATATGATGGTATTTTGTTGCTTGCATTTATTGTATAAAAGTTAATATACCGTGACGACCTTTTCATTTAAAAATAATATAAAACGACACCCTTTTCCTTCATCTTACGAGGTTGGGTGGTATTCCCTGAAATAAGGTGTAAAAGCTACATTATTATTATTATTATTATTGTGATTAGTATATCCATGTCGTTTTTACAATTTACAAACCTTTCGTCGTTTAAAAGGGTTCACAAAATTGCCTCAAGAGCTTCTATTCTCTATCTCTCTCTTCTCATCACCATTCACCACATCAAGTAAAACGTTCTAATGAAACTACAATAAAAAGGCTGCTCGACTAAAAGCGTACGTGTATTTTTTGGGGGTTTGTTGAGAGTAAGGTTTAATAAAATGTTTCATAAATACTTTGAGAAAAAGTGAAGAGGAACGAAAGGTATATAGCCAGCAGAGCTATTCCGCGTTTTTTTCGTGCTGCTGCAACAAAACTGTCAAATGCATATTAGGTGATTTCATAAAAAATCGACAGTTATAATATCTTGTCTTGTCTCTCATAAACACAGAGAGAGATATATATATTTTACCTGTTTCTCCTTTCTTTCCGCATTTGTTTTACATTGTACACTATGTACACTACCATACGTACGTAGTCTAGATTTTCCACTCGTGGTAGCCAAAAGAAAGAAAAAAACAACAAATGCGTCAAATATGTGTTTTCAACAGACAAAAAGAATATTATACGATATTATGTATTTTAGAGCAGATCGATCGTCAGTTGAACTATTTTAGTTTTAGACAAGCAAACAATGCGTTAAACCTTTTTACCTTTTTTTGAGATGAGAGAGTTTTTGCCCACCACTTCATTGAATAATATATGGACGTGTGGAATCTTTTTTCTTGTTATTGTGTGCTCCTTCTTTTGAGATTCTGTACAAAGGGTGAAGAAGGTGAACTTAATCATGTGTGGAATAAATTGGAAAGGAAAATTAAGCACAATATGCACTTTACCTAATGATGGTGACTCGCGTTTAAATTCAATCTATTTATGTAACTGTCGAAACGGAAAGTATAATTTTAACATACTTGGCAGTCTTCACAAGCCATTCATTGTTACCATTGTTGTCTATAAACGAAGGCTCATGTGACAGTATTTAAAGTTTAAATTTGTTGCACTTGCGATTGAAACCTTGCTTGAAAATATGTTTATGCAGACGGACGGACAGACAAACACGCTAGGATACAAAGTCAACAAAGTCAGTATAAGCTGTTGTAGGGTTATCTTCACTTCTTTGGTATTTACTAATAACAATGGCAAAGGTTTACACATTTTTCTGAATGGTTTGGTTTTTTTGACTTTTAGTGTTCAGCTACCGTCTAGCAGCACCGACAACCCAGGCCCTCATGTCGGCGTGACGTTTCTTTTTTTCGCTGGGCTTTTTGTTTCTTTCTGGGTAGAAACCTGCCGCAACCTGCACTTCCATGTGCATAATTTTCATCACATGTGATGATGACGTTTAGGAATGCCCTCAGACATATAAATATCTGTGGAATTTGGAATGTTTGTTTGATTGTATAATTCATTTTCTTCTCGTAACCTTACCGGAAAAAATATTTTTCCCTGGTACTCTCATTTCTTGTTACTTTTATTGTACTTTGCGGCTAAATTTATCATTTTTACCTTTTGTAAGCTTCACTCATGCATACCAAGCCAGAGCACATGATAATAATTATGTGTTTTAAAAATAACAATGTCGAAAAAATGAGAGCAAAATTCAAGGAATGATTTTGCTTTCACTTGATTTTGTTGAGTGAGCTTTTCTTGAGCATCCTTCCTGCATTCCTCCTTTTGTTACCTAAAAAAAGACCGACTCATTACTTGGGTCACAAGTTAGTTTTCTATAAAAATACCCATTCATTTTTCATACATTCTTTCGTTTTCATTCATTCATTCATTATAATTTTGGGCACGATCATGATGATATATTGTCGTAAAAATGCAATTGCCCAGGTATTCCTAATAAATGTGTCTAGTCTGCAGAAGGGGATAGCCCTTTTGTTCCCCATTTAGATTTTTACATTTTTCACAAGAAAAACGTATGAGAAATGCATCGATCGTTTATGGAAAACGTATTTACCTACGCATGCATTTTTTCTCACTCACACCTCTTTTGAGTCTGACACTTTACTTTGAAGTGTGCATAGTGAAAAGTCCTTGCTGAGGACAGTACAAGACAAGAGGAATTTATTGACTTTTGAAATATCATCATCGCATCGCATCATCATCACTATCACCTTACAACAGGTGGTCACATAAATGATGATTTTTTTCTGCACTTCCCGAGCAGCACGCTCTTCCTCTTTAGCATACGTAAACACATCCAATGTTGAACAATTTTTTTAGCAACTCACACATTATTATGTCATTTGTATTTACATGCATACCTATTGCCAATATCAATGTCCACATAAATGCCGCATTGATTGTTTAGCGTCTTGTGCTAATTTAACAATTGGCAGGTTGCTGATGAATGTCAATCTTTCTGAATCTCCATTCATTATCAAGTAGACAAGCTGTAAATAAATAATATTTCTTAATTACTCATTTTGAACGAGATTATATCAGCTTCTTCGCTGCATATTAATCATTATTTATTAGATTGCAAGGAGAAACCGTTCTCTTTGTTGTTGTATTGAAAATTTAATGATAAATATTTGATGTTTTTATGTGGAAAGATGATGTCAGATGATAAAGCATTGCTAAATGATTATGTCACCGTGGTGGAGTAATGGTCGTTTAGTCCAGAGCAGCCACACAAAGTAGCGTAATACAGAAGGCGAATGAATGGTAATGAAAGTTTGCAAAGTTTGGTGCCTAAGTCTAAGTATACCCTTTATATGGGTGCAAGAGCCACCACCACTAACACCTCTACTGCTACTACTATAATAAATAAATCCTACACGGTATATATCATCGATGAGTAACTTGCTGGGAGAGAGCGGAGGAGACACACCTATTAGCAGCTTGGCACGTTGCTGAATAATCAAATCAATAACATCTTTTATTTGACTCTCAAGTCAATTAGAAACCAAATAGGATGCACTGCTATCAATCATCTTATTGCTTGTTCAACGATACCAACTCATCGTGATGGCGATGATGATGATAACAAACAAATGCTACCGAAATGTAAGCATTATGGAATAAGAAAAAGGTAGAAAATCTAGCTTTTTTCAATAGCAGAATTCTGCTACATTGTAGATTTTTCCGGCGTTATAGCTCCTACTGTCAATGCGTAACGGTACCATACGGCACGGTAGCTTACGTAACATTATCGAAATAGAAAAAATTGAGTTTGTTTGAGCTAGAACTTATGCGGTTGCAACTTGCAATGATGGGAATTATTGCACATCCACACCACATGTAAATATGAATATTCTCTATTTTATGTAACAGTGAACTTTGCTTGTTTGGAAACTGAGCAAAGTTGACTTATTTGTCCAGAGGTTAATAAATACACCTTTTAAAGTCACTGATATTTTGATTTGATTTGCATTTGAATAGTAAAAGATAACTGTGTATCATTGTCTAGCAAGTGGAGGTGATGATGCCATGCCTAATTTGAAAAACTACATAATGCCACTCGTTTGCTATTTATTATTACTATTCAGTGTATAAACGGTGCAATTAGCATTTCTTTGTATTTTCACGGAAGATATTTTCATAAACGATGTGAATGCCTATAGATGCACACATGTGGCAAATTTATAAAAACATGATAATTGATAAGTCATTGTAATAAATAAACAAGTAATAACAAAAGCAAAGTCAAACATGTCACGTTTGCCCGTCGAAGGCTGTTGAGATAAGCTAGAAACAATGATGCTGTTTAGTAACAACCACAAAATTGGTCCAGCCAGAATGCTTTTGTTTGTCTCCCAACAACACCACACACAGTCAAACAGCATCAGAAGTGGTGCTCTTAATTTCATCGAAATTTCAATGAATAATTATTATTTCATAATATCATAAGCACGATTTAATATTGACAACCAGCTGCTGCCTCTCTCTCTAGACTTTGTTTTCGGTAGACCGGCTCCAGAGTCTAGATCCTCTTCGTGACAATAAAAACAGATTCAAACCCGAATATTATTATATGAGACACTCTGCTGCTAAAAACTGACTGGACTGTAAATGTAAAATAAAATAATGCTCTTTGGTCGTCAATGACGTCTTTGGCTTGCTTCTCATTTGAACATTTCAATTCATATTTGTAGCTATTATGACGAAAATGTAATATTTTCAGCAGTAGTCAGTTGAGTGGGTCCGGTCACAAGCAACTACTAGTAGTAGTAGTGAAATTATTACGCTCCCGGACGAAAAAAAATGTAGGATAAAATAATAATAATAATAATAATAATAAGAGCACTCTATTATGCTTAGTTTTTCTTGATCGAGATAATTTCATCATCATTTCATTTCCACGGCAAACAAACCCAGATACACACCAGATTGCCATCATCACCACTGCTACTACCTCTGCTATTACCACCACTACTACTACCACACAATCGTCTCTTGTCATCATCACAGCATGCCCAGTTGTCTCGTCCACCTCCAAATCATTTTACGATCCTGCATAAGCATTTATTAAAGCGGATAGATTGTTGTGTAGTGGTCACTGATTTTTACAATAAATATGAGAGCAAATCCGGATTTGACCCTCCTTTCTGCCAAAAAATCAGAGGACGCTTATACGTAATACTGAGGAGGTAATCAATTTTACTAGGATGTTTGCGCACAAAAAAAACAAATTGTTCAGTTAGGTTGTGCGGTTAAATTCGATGAATTTCAGCGAAACAGTCGATAAAATGTAGGTAAAACAACAGTGATATGTAGGCCATTGAAAAAAATCAAGAGAGACACCTCATCCCTCCATTTTCACTGCATATTATGATACCTGTTGTACGTTGTAGATATGACTTCATCAAAACTTAATCAGTCATCATCATTCCGTTAAGGTGTGGAACCATGATATTTTTTCCGGTTTCATGTTATAAAGGGATTTATACATTATGTCATTCAATATCAACTTTTTTTACCGTTTACATTAGCCGATCGATGTTGATGGGGTTTATAACTGAGTGAGTGAGTGAATGAGCAGAGCCGATCCTGACGCATAGATATTATCCAAGCAAATAATAATATTGACTTGTGTAACTTTTTCCTAATCCTGTTACTTATCTACTGCAGCAGCCAGCGTCATTAGACAACCTTGCACTTGTAAATGTGCAAATAATGGGTTTAAAAATGTTTCAGCATGTTCCATTTCGGTTTATGATGCATTTATAAACTTTGAAAAGCATGTGCAAAGTTGCTTAAGGTTCTAGCCCTAGGCTGGTTTTCTTTATCGAGCTACTGTATTTATGCATTTGTTTGTGTGGAGTTGCTAATAATAATTATTACTCCTTTTTTCCCGTCAACCACATGAGAAATTGCCGGCTGCTAGCTATTAAACGGGGCAAGCAAGAAACCGTACTTTTGTGTGTGATATTGTTAATGGACACGATCATTTTTTTTCTGGACTATAAAAATATACTCCCTCTTCCAATATCACCAGCAGCAGAGAAGGCAAAACAGTACAACTCTTGCAAAAAAATTGTTAATCGTGCCGTCGCACTCGATTTCGCTGAAAAGATGAATACATGACTAATATGGTTCAGAATTATCTAATGAACTGGAAACGCGTAGGGGGTCTCTTTTTTCGTACATATTACTGTAGCATAAGTATAACGTGTCCAACTTTTTATTATTTGCACACATTCACCGAAATTCTTGAAGCAAAAAGCAAGCAACTCATATAGGTAGCAATCAACTGAGCAGTGGCACTAGCAGCGTCAGTCAGGAAGAAGGATGAAATAAATATGACAGGCGACAACAGGCGCCACACGACGAGCGACCCAGTTGAGTTGGCTCTGGCTCACACACAAATCATCATCACCACCACACATGATGATGATGAAAATCAATCCCGTATATATCCACACACACACTACTAATCCGCCAAAGTGGCAGTGCAATGTCGTGTGGGGGAGTGTAGGCGTATAAAAAGTAAGTGCGACCGATATATTATACTTGTACGTACAGGCAACCAAAAAGACAAGAGAGAGAGCGCGAACACAATAAAAAATAATTGATTTAGAGAGGAAAGGTCATGGTTCTAGCGAATTGGCTACACAAAGTGTATTGACTAGACGGATGAATCAGCGCTACCACCAGCAGCGAAAATAATACATACATAAAAATCCCTATAGATAAATTCTTGTACCGCATCTTATTACTAGAAAGAATGCGTATTCACTATCTATCCATATACTTACAACAATGTAATCTTTATTACATATAGGTACTATGTATATATAAACAATAATCTTGAATGCGTAGATGTGTATTTTTTTATTTTCATCATCATCCATAACGATTTCCATTATGCATCATCATACTGCAGCGAGCAGCAGCACCTTCATCATCATCCAGCATGTGGCCAAGCACATGGTGCAAAAAAATTGCCAAATCGGACTTGAGTATATTATCACTATTATCTAACTAGCCACTGGCTTAAATCATCATCATCATCGTCGGATGCAGGGAAACACTTGTCCATGCCATTTAACTATGGTATACCATCATCATCAGCCAGCAGCATCTGACATCTCAGAAAGATGGTTTACTTTCCACAGAAGTATTATCGGGTAAACGATAAATAAATAGAATGAGGATGACGATAGATGTAATTACGGTGTAAAGTACGTAATAATTATAAATCTTATCACGGTACAAAGCATGTCAATATTTATAAGCTGATTTTTCTTATAATTTTCATCTCATCATGCAAAACTTACCTAGAACCCACATTTATGTACACATTTCTGTATATTTAATATATTTTTGGTATATGGCCAAGTCATATAGCACTACCTTATAGTCGCCGTATCGGCAAGAGTATGTTTGGTTGCTTACAATAAAAGCAGACCGACAGGTATTCGTCATCATTTTGCTGAGCGTTGGTTCATGGTTCGCACATAGAGTGTACGTACACACACAATAAGCCTGATTCCAGGTAATAATCATACGCGAGCGTGCTGTGTTGCTGCTGCTGAATTCTGATTATTAGTTAGCTCCATGTTATATACATCATCATCGATTTTCTTATAAGCTGTGCTATTTATATGTATAGGTATATGTGTCTAAAATAATAGAACTGCCATCATCGTCATCATGAAAATTGACCATGAGTTGGTGTACGGTTTTTTGTAGCCTGTTTCTGGTGATTCCCTCTCGGTTTCTCTCTCTAACCACCTACTTTTTGCTGCTGTATCATATTTTATGCGTAATAATAAAAGGAATAAAAATAGTATACACTTTATTAACAGTAATTTCCACACATGGTTTTACTTTCGGTATGACAAGTTAAAGTTGCACTTACATTCCTTGTCAACTTAGCTAATGCGGAACCTACGCATTCAATTATGATATGATTCTCGATTTAATTACAATTATGTTCTATAACTACATGATATAATACTTCCACAACTCACTGCCACTAATATGTAACAAGCATGCAAATCCGCATGCATTATGACAATACATATTTACGCTAGAGCATAACAACATTATGATGCTTTTATGTCTGCCTGCACACGCATTTGCTTTGCCATAATATATTTATACTTGCTTCTGTTTTGTGTGTACTCCACAAACCAATTTGACCGTTTGTTTGTACTTACGATACAGAAATGAGCAGCAGCAGTAGTGGCAGCATGAAAAGTAGAAGCTTGTTTGCTGCATCGCATCATGGCACGGTCTTGCTCTTTGTATCCGGCTCCTAGTCAAGTTGACCAATTGCTAATTTTTATTGTGTTTCGTCAAAAGCTGTTCTTGTCGCTTATGTCCGTCTTCCCATTGATGCACCTCCCAGAGAGACTTTTATATCTTGAGCAGAAGAAATGGTATCAAACCAACAAGTGCCAAATAAATGGATTTTCGTCTTGTTTTGATCAAGTTGAGAAAACTTGGAGTTTATCAAGTACACTGCATTCAATAACCTTTTATAAGGTACATGTCAACAGTCACAGGATAGATAAGAGTAGAAAAAGAAGAAGAGGAGAGTGGATTAACAAGAATAGAAAATAGGATACAGTTTTGCGTTTTACATCACACTATCGTCATCATCATCATCATAAATGAATCTTTGTATCCACCTGCTTGACATTGTAACACCGCTGCTGCTGCTGAGCTCAAAGCTACATTATTATTACTTGCTATAACGTTACCATTATATTCTTGTCCGTCCGTTCCTTACGCATGTCGTCTTTCTTTGGCGCGGACTCGCAGCGTTATATATTCTATATATCTCAATTCTCAACGGCAATGGCGCCTGGCGATCCTGACTATGAAGGCTTCTAAAATGATTTGCATGTCGTCGTCGCTTCAACATTTCCGAGTACACCAGCACCAACTTGGCGAATCTTTTGTTATTGGGAAAACCCATATTGTTACCACTACTGACATTCTTATACATTCACAGCGCCCAACAACATGATAATAATAATAATAATGAATATAAATATGTATTATTTATAAGCAGTGCATTGACTGATCTTGTAGCAACGTATTTTTTAAACAACGAGTCCTTATACTATTGTTATTGCCTATGTTTACCTCAGATTAGTCATCACCGTCATGCTTCTGCTGGTCAGTTCAGCCAGCCAACCGCGTATGCGTAACACTTTACTATTAAGATCATTTCATTTTTCATAATCACGATTTTTTCTGTCTTCTTCTAAATAATCTTGTACCAAGAATCTTACATTTGTTTGCAGCAGTATTAAAAAAAGTATTGATGATGATAAAGATGAAAGCTGTAGACTGGCTCAGCGTTTTCATTGTTCAAAGAATGAAACAATATATTTTTTCATTATTTGAACAGCTAAAAGTTAATAATAAAAAATGCTATTATTACTACAACGGCGTCGGCGACGACGACGCGTCATCTTAGTCTGTACTGTTTACCAAAATATGATTAATCCTTTATTTACAAAAGTTTGCAAAAAGTGCAATGCTCATGTACAAAATAAATATATACAATAATAAAAAAATTAAACATCATATGAAATTAACATGCTGGAGGAGATAATGATGCTATGGAATGTTTGCATAATATTATATATAAAATGATAACTCTGCTGCTGTTGTAATATTTAGCAGTAAAAATAAATAGTATTTTACATGCAACTATCAAGAGATCATCATCATCATCAGAAGGATGGCATATTATTTATAGATAAATAATGATTGATAACCGTACAAGCTACAGATGATAAATAAGTGAATGTCAATTTCCACGTAGTACAGTAGTTATCATTCAATTCGACTTTTTGTGTCTCCCCTTTGGTATCTCATCATCATCACCTTTCTGTCATTATTACTGTGTGTGTGTACAATACTGCTGCTGTTTACCAGTAATTCTTCGCATACGTCATCATCATGGTCTAGGGACGACAACGGGAAAGGGCGACAAACATTTTCCTTGCTTGGTTGTCGTTTGTCGTCAAACATTACCTGGTAAATTCCCCCAGTACTTGTTAATCTATTTTTAGATAAAAACGTCTCCTGTTGTTGTATTGAATCATACGTGTTACCTGTTTTTGGCATATTCGCGAATATCTAAGCTTGCTGTGAATCATCCTGTAATGCACAAGATTTTTTTTGCAATGCTGCTTCTTCTTATATGATGTACTACATGTTGGCAAATTTGGCATGCTTAAAAAATGGCAATGGTAAACACCATTTTTTCTTGTGTTTTTCAAAGGTATGCAAGTATTTTGGTATTTCACATGATCCCTAAGCAATACAAGGATTTTTTAGTCAGGTAGTTTCATTCAAGCAGCTAGCTACTACCTATGTGCTTATTATATTATTATTTATGGCGTTTCATCTCAGAACTATGGTGATGACAAATGAAGGAATTTAAATTGAAAGTGATGCTGATGATTATGATGATGTGCAGTAGTGTGCAACGCGCATAAAAAATGAAATTCCATGAGTAATCTTTTGGCATTAACAAGTCCATACGTGTCATTGCTACATGTCATTCAGTGAAATTCAATATGCTGCTCCTGTCAATTCTTCATCAAAAACGTTAAACAAATGTGTTATGCATGTACTACATGCATATTAGTAGTATGTAGCAGGTAATCGTCATTACTGAGTAAAGAGGAACTTGAAAAGTTTCTGGCTAAATTGGCGGCGGCGGTGTGGGTGTACAACCCAACCTCTTTTTATTATCTTCTGATAATAACTGAGCATCAAACAATTACATGATTCAGTCTGCAAATTAACAAAAAAAGTAAATACGCAAGTGCATACGTCATTCATTATTTAAGGGAAGCTTTGGTTTTACTAGAAATGCAATTAGCATAAAATGTATGCATGCACTAGCAAAAACGTAAAAATTATAGAAAAAATTGTAACAATAAATGCCTATAAATGGGTGTCTGTAAATCTGCTGCTGCTGCGGTTGCACTTGAGGATGATAATTCTCTTTCATATTTTCAAGCTGTTTGTAAATTCAAAGGAAGAAATGAATGAATGAATGAACTTGAGCGTATGCAACTTTTTGCATTGCACGTAGTAAGTAGGTATACCCACTATAATATCAACATACATATTTATAGAATATTAGAATGAACCGTACATGCTAGAAATATAGTAATTACATTAGCATACCATTAATAATAACAATAATAAAACATCCTGTGTCCGTGCCCAATATACCTTATCATCTGTCCGTACGTCCATCGTCATTTCGTAGTATAATATTATTATTATGAACAACAGCATGCTTACGACGGTACAATGTGCTCACAAAAATTAGACAAGGAATTTACGAGTTTCGCTACAACTCATTCATTCATTCATTCACTCATTCATTCATTTTCAACATTATTACTAGAAACATACTACTACTACTACTTATAAGTATATATAATATATACCACAACCAAAAGGTATACTTGTGGTTCTGGCATGCCATAATGTGTAATGCAAACAAAAAAGCTGAATCCACGTACGTTCGCCGTTTGCACGTAAGTAGGTTTTACTACTACTACAACTTCTTGTACTACTACTTATACATGCTCACATTTTCTGTTTTTTTTCTAGCACGTTCACATATGGCCCCAATGATTCATTCATAATTTTCTATCCAGCAAGTTCAAAGCTGTCAGTTTTAGTGGGTGAGAAGTCATAGTAGTTGTAGGAGCAGCAGCTGCAAGAGGAACAAACCTACAAACGAACGAACGGGTTGCCTTTCCTATACAACAACGTGTTCGTTCGCATATAGTAGCAAGTACACACACATACTTGTTCATTTTTACTATAAGCCAAGTAGTAGTGGCAGAATATATTATAGTGGTGGTGGAGAGTGAGCGAGCGAGCGCGTAGTGAGTGAGTAGGTTTTGTTGTTTCATTCATAAAAATATCGACATAAGTCTGTTATAGAGTGTATATAAGCAATACTATATGGTAGTTATACTTTTACAAACTCCTTTTTACTATATAGCACCACCACCAGAAGCTAAAAAGGCTTGAATAGAAATGCATATTGCCTATATGTTTTTTGTTATATCTTTTACTACTTGGCACATTATTATTATTATCATTACTAGTAATACGCTATTGAACGCTATTGCTGCTGCTGATGTGGTGATAACGTAGGAATGAGCAAACAAAGTAGGCATGTTTTTTTATAAAGAGGCAGACCGGCTTGCTTGCTGTTTGGATTGGGATGGTGATGATGATGATGATGATGCAGGTAATAAATGGGATGCAATGACGTTTGTCATTTTGGCGTATACACAAGGTTTCTTGATCCTGGTTTAATTTGCAGCAAACTAACAAGAGAGTTGATCTTGCTCATGTAATAATGAGGAGGGTCGTAAACGGAACTGGAAGGAGATGAGATGAGAAGGTGTTGTATATTTACTTGTGATTTTTTTCCCTGCCAATATTTGCCTAAATTGCACATTTGTACGTCAAGAGCAGCAACAGCAGCAGATTCTTTTTGAAAAAATCGTGTATATTTTTTTCTCCTTTATCCTTTGCATAAGTAAACTAGAGTAAAGACGTTATGCGTGGCAGCAGTAGCAGCATGTGCTTGTGCATAATAATATAATCTTTTGCTCCTTTTTGATTGCCTCCTCCTCCTCTCGCGAAAAAAACTGTTTTTTACCCATGCTTCTTTATTTGTTATACTCTGCATCTCTTTTGGATTATTCATTCATTCGCTAAAGGTTGCTCTTTTGTTATTGCACACTAACAATCTCAGTGACAGCTCATGCACCAAAAACCTAAACTGCTCATATCAAACGAAACCACAAGACTCAAGAAACACTGTTCGTCTCTCTCTCTCTCTTTAGTAATCTTTTAGGTTGCTTCTTTAAAGGGAGATGCAGAGAATGAAGATGACGGTGATGATGATGTTCACTCTCAGATTAATGACATTGTGTGGTGGTGGTAGTGGTGTATTTACAACAAGTGTATATCTGCATGTTATGAATTTACTGCTGTATTTGCTTTCATGACTACTCCAAACAATGTTACCTGACTATAAAGAATGCACAAAAACGAATGTGTTTCTGAGCATGTCGGCGAACTTGCAGAAATCACCTTGTTTTTTCTTGCATTCCGTATATACAAGTTTACTGCATGTAAATACTTTGCAAATATTTTGGATGATTCATCTGGATGATATTTTGTGAAAGAAATGCCTATGTATGGAATTCTTCATATAGTCATCTCATCATCATTTCAAGTAGGTATATATATTTGTATAATATAAAGGTAATGATAACTTTGATTGACAACATTTCATCATATTTGCTATATGGCGTTTTGTAGATTCCTTAGCATTTTAAAGTGTTCACTACGTAATGGGGTGCCGATACATACATTTGTAATATAACATGCTCTCGGAATGTTCTGTCATTACCGTGTTCTCTATTTTTTGTCGAATGATGAGTGTTGCCCAGCAAAACGTTTTTATTTATTATTGTTTTCCTGGTATACTACTTAAATATGCTTAATACTTGAGAGCATAATGGTCTTGTGCCAATGTCATGATATGAACTAGAAACTATTGATTAAGCTTTTGACGCACGTGAATAAAGTGCTTATGCAAAATTTCCAATATCATGTTTTCCAACAAAATAAAAATGGGTAATTAGGACATGCACAAAAGTAACAAACAGCTCTCTCTTGCATACAGGTAAACATATATTGGTAACAATGCTTTTGGTATTTTTCAACAAAAATGCCAAAAACATTTTTTTCATTGCCAAACTCAATTATTTTTTATTATTATTTATCAGTAACGTTTCACGCGTAATTTCTCATCATCAATAATAATCTTTGCATCTCCAACAAAAACTCTATTCATTCAAGTCACCACGACCACACCATCATCATCCTTAGTTCACTACCTTCATCACCATTCCATTTCACTATACAGCAATACAGCAATCATCTCGAAATTGATTGATTTGCGCTGGGAAAATCCACATTGTTGGACGTAAACGTTCAAAGTGTCAATAAAGGAATTGCATAACTGTCATTTCATGGTGTGCTGTACTGATTGCATGGTGTTTTTTTGTGATGACTGTTTAAGGTACATACCTAAAATACCTCAAGTAAAAATAAATATTTTTTGAATGTTACTTCTACTTAAAGTTGTCCTGTATGATAAAATGTTTAGACATCCATGTAAGCTGATACAGAATCTAGACAAGTTTTTTTTTTAATTTAGCCATGTTGTCGTTAATATTATTATTATTATTATTAGTAGTAGTAGTATGAACATTTTAGAAAACTGATTAAAAAATAAAGTGGTGGTGGTGGTTGGTGGTGAGTGCGGACACACGACACGATAACTAACTAATAGCATGATTTTCTGGAATTCTTTTATCATTTCAAAATTCCATGTATGAACACTAGTCTGCGTTCTTGATGTTGACATGATTTTGATTTTTACTTTCAACTGATTCAATATACTAAGCGCAAGGTACAAAAGATAAGCTGATGATGCACTTTTATAATAATAACAAGTTGCATCCAAAGCGAGAGACAAGACAATCGCACCAAACAAACAACTAGTCTCGAAAAATGTTTTTTTGTTGCTGCTCCTGCTATGCCTGCTACATACATCATAAACATCATCGCCTTTTTCGCTTCTACTCCTCATCATCAGTCAATATTGCCTTCTTGCTTATGTACAGGTATGCATATTTCTGCTGCTGGGCAGCAAGTGGCGACGATCACACACAGGTGCTAATTGATTCTTCATAACATGCGTCAAGTTTCTTGCATGCTGTTGCAATACATTTTTATGCAAAAACTCCCAACGACAACTCCTACCAAGTATCTGATTGTCAGTTTACGTCACATTCTTTCATTCATTATTTTATGATCTTGACGACGAGTGCATTACATGCCACAATACGCTATTATTGTTTGCGAATTTCTTGCACGCAATGCAATGTTGACTTAAAAGCTCATGTCAATAGAGGTAATATATTGAAAGCAAAAGTCCGGTGAGGTGTGCATGTGTATGATGTATTGGTTGTTTTATTATTATGCAAATTAACTTGCAAAGTGATGTGCGTAATCGTCCTTACGTAGATAACTGTTTCCAGTAAGTTGTTCCAAAATAAAATTTACGCACGTATGTATCCTTTTAATCTTTGTACCTCTGTGCAGATCATTACTATTATGCATTTGCATTAATTGGCAAACTAAATATTGTTACAAAGAGGCCAGGTACAAAACGTACATGAGAGATGCATAAAAGGAACGACTTGTTCCATTATCACAAAGTTTTACTCTAACTACACGCTGCACTGCACAATGCATGTTTTGTTACATAATAACAGCAGCAGCAGCAGCAGCAGCAAGGTTTCTTCTGTCATAACACTTTTTTAAAGGTCATGAACACCAAAGAACAATGCAGGCAGAGGTACAATAATAACAATAATAATTATGTTGAGTACGCAAATACGTAGCAGTAGCAGTAGGTATTTATGTAAGTATTAGGTACATTTTTTGACAAGATAACCAGGTGGATGTACGACTGTATACTTGTTCAAAAATCATATCATTGAGGTTATATATGACTGGGTATAGCAGTTCAATATGGGTCTGCACTTGATGCCTTTTGACTAATTACAATGAAAGTTTTATTGGCATGCGTGAACGATAATTTTTAGAAAAAGGAACTGTTCAATTTCACTCACGGATGTGGTGGTGGAGAGAAGTAAGCAATCATCATCATCATGGTGATGTGAGCAAAAAGGTATTTTTGAGTTGTGTCTTTATTTATTTATTTAAATTAAGCTTTAAATTCTTGTGTACTCTCAACTCAGAATGCACAAGGAAAATACTCCATGGAATAAAAGATCAACCAAGATCGGAGAATAAAAGAGCTACCTACATGCAGTTGCCATATATGTATATCCCGTATAAGAGTCCGCAGCGTTTTGGAAAATTTACAGTGTATTTACATGACATGATGGATTAACAAGATAAGATGATGATGATAATGATGAATAGTGAGGATAAAATCCTCTCTCTATTGCAAATATCTGGCTGTATAATTAGATCTGTGGGAGAATAAAAAAATATTGACTGGATAAACAAGGTAGATTTGATGTGTGCGGATATCATTTAACGAAACAAAGAGTAAAAAACTGCAAAAAAAACTCGGCGATATTATTATTTACACATTATTGTACTCCTGCAACCTGCCAAATTGCAAGTCAATATAGGTAGCAGCAATATATGTAGTTCACATGGTAGCCTTGTAATCATCGCACCGGTCTCCTCTTGTATTGCGGTAGGTTGATTTTTTTCAGATTCTCTCTCTTCTCTTTCTTTTGCTGTTGTGCCGATATTATACAAAGTCAATTTTTTGACAGCGAACACGATATTTTCCAAGGTTGATATGATATTGTAACAAGTACCTGAAAACTATTTTTCTTGCTCTGTTGTCTTCTTTTATTCCCAATTTCTCTCTCTCTCTCAGACTCATTTACTGTTGTTGTTTACAAATCTTGTAATTATGCTGACCGAGACCAAGTACCTCTTCACTTTTCTGAAGGATAAATGTACTCGGTTGGTCGGATAATAATGTTGTGCACACATGATCCTGATAATAATTATAATACAAAATGCTGTGGTGGTGGTGGTGATATTCTCTCTTTCTGTCCATTGTTGTGGGTAGCTCAGTAAGTGCTTCGTCTCTTTACCAAGGATACTTACTACTACATCTTTGGATACACTTTGTGCCAATTTTCAAACAAAATCTTCAATCCTTCAGTAGTCCATCCTCATTTTGCAGACTTTCATTATTATTGTTGTTATTCCACCGGGTGGTAATGGTGGTGGTGATAGTAGTAGTAGTAGTACTAGTAGAAGTAGAAGGGTGGTGGTGGTACCTAACAAGAACGTCTTCATCCATTTCCCTCTCTCTCGGCGGCGCTTGTTGCTGATCAATGACGCTGGTTATAAATCAATTCATAATAATTACTCACTATCACCACACTGCATGATTTTTTTTTGCTAAAAGCAATGGGATGGGAAGCTCGTTATATTTATAACTAGGTACAAACGTACTCGGATGTTGGAAATCCTTTATCATGAAAAAAGCTCAAGATTCAATGAATGAACAAAGGAGCAGTACAACCAATACATGTATTTAATTTTGCGCAAGCAGCGTTGTCCGTAGTCGACCGGTCAGTTGGCATTTATGTTTTTTTTGCAAGTGGATAGCTGCATCCTCCTTCTTCCCTCTCGAAAAATTTTCATACATTAAAAATTGAATTATTGCTCTCTCCATGACAGACTATTTGCAAGTTTAATCTACCGCATTTCTCGCTCAGACTTTTTTTTAGAAACATGAAACAACTGGCTACTACGTCAGCAAAATCCAAGTAATTTTATACGATGATGATGATCAAATCAGATTAGAGAAAAATTGGGATTGTAGTAGTAGTACCCAATTTCCAATTGTTCTACTTTACAATATGTAATAATCATAATAATGTAAGGTGCGAGTAAATCATCAGAACATATGCTTTTTTAGGGAGAATCTTACATCATTCCTGGCAAATGAATCATAACTTTGTTTCCCGAAAGATATGCCACCCGCAGCCGACAATGATCATCTACCAGCAGATCTGGTATACACCACCGCCAATTGTATACACCATTTGTTTAGCACTTTTGCGGTCGACAGTCGCCTTCAGAAGAAAGGAAAATAGAGTGTGTGTGTCGTACCGACAAAATACCACAAAATATGATAATTATTGGCGTGACCAAACAAGATCATTTATGATGCATGCTTGCTTAAAATTATTATTAGTCCATACAGCAGAGTGCTGCTGATGATGATGAATCTTTAGAAATTGTTTCCTATATGCTAAATACTTCCACAATGATAACTACACACAAGAGAACAAGGTACCAGAACCAAACTTTTTTTTATGCTCAACACCGACGTAATCAGATTTACTCTGTTACGGAATTCACCACGCAGCAGTAACATTCTGAAAGGATGAATGAAGAAAGGTGCTTTCATTTTTTACTTCATGCGATTCATTCCTCTACCTAAAACTGATTCTTTTAATCAAAGAAAGTTGAATTGCATAATATGTAGGTGATGATGATACCAGTTGACGGTACTGCTATTACTAGCACTACCTTGAAATTTTTCATGTAGAAAAGAGCATCGTCATCTGGATTACTAATAAGTTGGTTGGGTGCCTGACCAAAAAAAATTGAAATTGCTCACCAACATCAACAGCAGCAATATAAACACCAACTCCATCATAAAAAAAATTGTGCGCCCCAACAAAGTATGATGCTCCAGTCACAAGTAGCAAGAGCATTATGTAACAATAAAAATAGCACGGTATGTACATTTATATTCAGGCACGCATCTTGGAAAACAGAGCCCACGAAAGGATGATTGTAGCAGAGTTGTTGTAGGAGTTGCATCTGCTGTTACTATTGTGGCCTTTTTTTATTATGTTTCGTCTCTGAGACGCTGATGATGATGCATCAGTCTTCTGAGTTGCTGTTCCCACACTAAAAAGTACAGGCTACTGCACTGCAGCAGCAGCAGACATAGACGATAGACGCGAACCAAGCAATAATATTATTGAGAATTTAGCAAACTCAGCTTGCATTTGTGCATCATCGTCCGAGAAGATTTGCAAAAAATATAAATAAAAAAGATAATCATCATGATGATAATACCGATGATGATGATGATGATGATGATGATGATGATGATGATGATGATGATGATGATAATGATGATAATGATGATAATGATGATACACCTAAAGTTTGCCTGACTGACATTTTGCCAGTCTTGCTTTTTAGTTTTTTTGAACGCTGCTGCTTCTGCTGTCGTCTCGGCTTCTTCCTTAGTAGGTGGCAGCTTTGTTTTTGTGTACTTACGTATTATTATTACCTACCTAGTTTTTTGCAGAGTATCAACTGTCTGTCTGCATGTTGCTCCTCATAAGATGATTAGGATCAAGTAAAGATTTTGATAATAAGTATACCAGTGTGACGATAAGCCTTTCTCTCGTGTTCGTCATGAAACAGGAGTAAGAGTAAAGGTAACAAATAGGCAATGTGGAGATGGATGGATGCATCATAGAAAATAATATTGTACACACACACACCTACACCATCAGCTAGCATGATTGCCTTATAGCGCAAGCAAAAGTGCACAGACACACACGCTGCTCGAAAGACTCTTTTTTTCTTGTTTGCATGCATGCAACACCGGTATGTGGCGGCGGCGGCGGTTGTAGTGAGGTGACGAAACAATGTCCCATTCTTGCATACCTAGTCGACAATTGAACGTTGTTTTTATTCATTTTTTCTTGTCAAAAAGTAAGAAATTATCCTTTCCAATGCGAGCATGTATGTATGTAGGTATGCATGTATGCGTTGCTGTATTGTTACATGCCACAGGAGGAATTGCTTGTGAGTACCTACTCAGCTCACCTACATGTTTTTCGTAGGTACATGGCACACACACGACGGAGGGATCTGCTAGCATGTATGTACCTACATTGAGGAAACTTGGAAAACTGTTCATTGTTGTTGTTACACGTATGTCCCATAAAAGATTGTTATAAAGAAAAGAAGAAAAAAATTCTTCATTTTTTTGGACACTTCCAAAAGGTGCAGTCAAAAGTCAAGTGTAGTGCTTGATGCTGTTGGTGGCGGTAAAGGTGGTTTGCTTCAAAGTGTAGGCATGCCTGTACGAATGTAGCAGTAGCACACGCATCATCAACATTATCATCTCTCATCTTTACGTCGTCGTGCAAGCCAACTGAATTAAGTCTTTTCTACGTACATCTCTCGCACCTGACCAAAGTCTGTGTTTTTGCTACAATTATCTCCTTTGTCAATTGTAGCTGTGGGGCAGCAGCTCTTTCCCAGATGTGTGCAGCGTATGTATATGCACACAAAAATGTGTGCGTCTAATCTAAAAAAATCTTAAAGTACCACCGCACTAACTATATAGTACTACTACAGGAGTAACTGAAGCTGATGATCATGATGATGGTGATGACGATGACGACGACGTTGATGATGATATATTTATTTGACCATGGTAAAACCCAGCGTATTTAGTACATTCACAAGTAATATTCATCTTTTCTACAATAATAAAAAATATCATCAAACATCTCTCCTAGCTCTCTGTGTACCTCTTGCATACTCTCCGTCTGCCATCATCATCATCACCATCATCATCATGCTCGTCACTTAATCACATCTCATTGCCTTTTTCAAAAACCTACCGCAACGTCAAACGTCATTTTTAGGAATTTGAATCGTGTTTAAGCTATAATAATAGCAGCAGAATAGTAGTAGTTTTGCCTATATTTTAAAATGAAATCTGACGCTGGTGGCCGGACTACTGACTATCGATGCATGTCAGTTACAGTTTACACATCACCACCTGTTGAATGAGTAACCGTTTTTATTACTACTCCTCCTAGCTGAACTAAATTTTTTGAAATAGTACGTAATGCATGGAGTCATTTCTCTTAGAAAAATCACTCAATGAATGAATGAAAGTTTGCATCTACCCAAAAATCAAATATAAACAAAAGGTCAGCTTTTTTGTATTGATGATGATACTGACAATCTACAAGAAACCGACAAACAATTCCTCATCTTGAAGAGGATTGGCTTTAATACCCTGTAGTTTCAAAAGTATAAATTATTAATAATAGCATACAAGATTCCTACAAGTTGTGCTCATCATCACAATTATTCAAAATGAAATGAAATGGAGTACATCAGCCTCGTATTATTATCATCATCCGCATCACCACCACCACCACCACCACCGTGATTTTCGTCATCACCACGGGATTTTTTTTCAGCGCTAGAAAAATCCACAGTGTCACACAGTCAACACTGCTGCAATATATTAATAGCAAGGAGCAACATGGATCGCAAAATTAGTTAAAGATCGTGTAGCACTCATGTTTTTTGCAATAATGGCCTGGAAAGTTTTGTACATTTGGCGCAATAAGTAACTTGTCTTTGGTCATTTATCCAGCTAATTATACATACGTCATGTAGCAGCACAATAATAGAGAGAGATCCTTTCGGTCATTCCCTTAGATTGTCCATGTAATTATTAATGTGACGGTAAACCGATCATGAAATTCGTACGCTAAAATTGCAGGAGATTGTGATGATGGCAGAGTGGTGGTGGTGGTTGTAGTTAAGCACAGTGCCAAGTTGAAAAATCATCGGAAAAGGAAATGAGTAAGAGAGTGAGAGAAAGAGGAACGTGGGGGCTTTGTAATAATAATAAAAATAGTAATAAAAGCAAAAAATACATACATATGAGGACGCGAAATACCAACAATGATCAGAGCGGATTGCAGAGCAGATGATAATGATTGGTGGATATTTGCTTCTTGATAATTGGGGATGTGCGGAACAAGTGACATGAGGATAACAAATACACATAACTTATAGGTATATCCATACTTTCCTTTTTCGCATGTTACTCATGATAAGGTGGAAAGAGGAAAAAATATATTTGAGAAAAAAAACTTACAACATGACAATCTTTTACTTTTTATCATCATCATCAGCAGCAGCACCTCACCAATAATATCGCATGACAAACGAGAAAGAAAGTGTGTAGGCAGGAAGGAAATGAAAGAAACATCTATATTGGAAGTAGATCAGGAAAAGCAACATCCGAACCAACCAACAAATATAATATACTAATGATAAATCTAAACAATATCGATCGACTGGGTGAAAAGGTACTAGGCACATACATGTTTCGATATTGATTTACTGAAGGAGCAAACTGTATCAACAACAATGTTACAATTTGCAAAAGTTGACAAAATACTAATATTGAAGCAAGTAAGGACAAGAATGAATTGGTCACATAATAAAGATAACGATGTTTAGAGCAAAGCATGCAAGTAATTAGCACTCAATCTGGTTTTTCTAAGACATGCAAATCCCAAACAATTATAAATGGTTTTCCCCCCAAATTTTCTCTAAAATCATGAAAAATTAAAAAAAAGTTAATTGTTGCCCGTTTAACTCTCTGAAATTTTTACTGAAAAATGCCATCAACTTTTGTATAAAGAAAATTGCACTTTTCATATGCCTTTCATCATGATTATCATCATGTGTGTGTGATGTTCAATGAGCATGATGTCATTTTGGTCGAGAAAAAAAGTGCAAAAGGCAAAAACATCATTGTGGAATTTACGCTGGCGTAAATAGTGTCATACTATTTGTGTTACCGTCACCACCGTAGACAAACCGTCATCATCTTCTTTCTTTCTTTTTTCTCAGACGCATTTTTTTCAAACAAAAAACAATGAAACTTCCGTACGGACGTAATCTTAGAAAAGATGAGACGATTAAATCCAGGAAAGAGTTGTATGTTTTGGACTCTACCATTACCTAACGTTTGATAAACACTGCAAAAAATCCCTCACTCTCACTCATACACACAAAACAAACCCATGTATGTCACGGTTCCGTATTTTTCTCATTTTTATCGGTACAAACTCCATTAAGAATGACGAGCAAAAAATGACATACGCAAATTGAAAGGAATGAAAAGAATATACGCTGCTGCTTGTAATTATAACAATGTGCAATAGTACTACAATGTCATCTTTCTTTATGTTTGCTTGGTGTAATTCCAAAAACAAATATTGACACCTTTTTCCTCTTTTAAAAAGGTAATCAGTTGTGGTGGGGAATGCCAAGAGTTGAGACAGAGAAACAAATAAACATTTAATCATTCGTTCATTCATTCATTCTACCTTTTGCTCTTGTCGTCAATACTACGAGGAGAAGAACAAGGTTTATAAATAAATACGAAAAAAGTAGTGAACATTTTTTAGTTACAAATAATATTGCGTACATTTTTTTTTCTGCCACAACATTCTTCTCTTGGCTTACGTCGGAACTTTCTTTCCTTCTTTTTTTAACGAGATACCAAGATTCGGTGTGGTGTGTGTGTCTACTACGTCACGTCATTGCTGCACTATACGGAGAAAAATGAATGAATGAAACGTGAAGTCATGATGATGATTGACCGTGTAGTGGTGGTATAGTGGCGAGGCGATGGTGATGATGATGTCATGTTGTGTTTCTTCAGTTGCCGGCTCTGTACTAGCGTGGTGGTGGTTTTTTTAGCTGTAACTGGCAGCAGCAGCAGTACAATGTTTGGTAAACACCGCACCGATGCGATACCTCCACAATCATCGTGATGATGGTCACTTTTTTCTTGGAGAAAAACTTGGAGAGTTTAGCAGCAAATTGAGTGCTGCATGGCCTGGCCTGGCCAGGCCTGTCCAGCCAGGTCTATTTGTATGTGAATTGAAGATGATGATGATGATGATTTTTCAGGCTGGCTGTAGGAGCCAGTCCAAGACAGGCCACAGGAGTAACTAGAAAAAAGGGTTTTTTTTTCTTTTCTTTTCGCCAACCAGCAGAATCAACAAGAAACGTTGGGTTAGCAGTAAAAACCAGAAGAGAGCTCTATGAAAAAAGTCGTGCTTTCCGAAAATGATTCCGTCTATAATTATCATCTTGAGTGTGTGTGCGTTGTGCAAGAGAGTTCAAAACAATTCTAAAAAAAGATGCATGATGATGATGATGATGATGCCTACTTCTAGTGATTGGTCTTTATATTCGAAAGAAACCATAGGTACATATTATATTGCATTGCAATTTTTTCGTCAAAAAAGTTTATGCTATTTTGAGGAATATCGTGTGTAATACATTTCTGATGATTCTTAATACCTAACATGATTTTCCTATGATGATATTTTAAATTTGAATGAATTTTGCCTAATGGGGATATGCGGATGTGGCCGTGGCTAAAAAAAAAACAAGTCAAAGTCCGTGCTTTAAAAAGTATAATGCCTTCCATTCATTTAATGATAACTGGATAATGAATTAAGTGAAGTTTTGTCTAACCAAAAACATCCCGCATACACATGAACTCAACAGGCTGACCACAGACATAATTTTGACAATTTGCAAAAAAATTAAAATGTATGTCAGTTTATATTTTTAAATGGAATGTTTTGGAATGAACCAGATTTTTTGGAGGAAAAGGAAAGGAAACTTATTCAAGCATAAAATAATAAAAATCATATACTTTTTTCCACTTGAATTTTCCATAAACCTTCATCCAAATAAAGCATTGTTGCAGAGGACTTTGTTTCTTCTTTTTCATGAGTATTTAAATACACTCCCCAATTATTATTAGTATTATGGCCTACGTGCGTAAATGTGGACCTTTTGGATGGACAAGAGTGCTTTATTTCTGCGTTATTAGTCAGTGAGTAAGTTATTGTTGTAAGTAGTAATAGGGAACAAGCAGGTAGACGAAGCATTGCAGTTCTTATAAATTTTTTTACGTCTAGTCTTCTTGACTTGACGTTGTTGCACATTGCCTTGCCTTGCACACAACTACCACCACAGAGGTCTGTGCTGACAGCAAAGCAACGTTTTTGTGTGGATCTCCTCATCACAATAACGACGATGCATGAAGTTTGTGTGGTGGAGTAGTGGACAGGTAAGCAAGTGGTAAAGCGGCAGTAGCAATAAGCAAGCATGCCACTTGCCTGCTTGCATATACGAACGTCGCGGTGTTCGCGTATACAATAATTATACAATGGAAAGACTTTGTATGGCGATGATGCCCACTAAATACTCATAATATACTAGTTGTGCGAGTGACGAACGACGAGCATTTACCAAAAAGGTATATGCCTTTTTTATTTTATGGCAGATAATGCAGTAATAAGTATACAGGTGAGAAAGTCAGGATACGGATGTATGATATATAAAGTCAAAACCATGATTTTTGGGACTCATTCATTTATAAACCCAAGTCAGTGGAGACCCAGAGATCAGTATAGATTTCAGAAGTCGAACAGTCAAAACGAAAGACAGAGAAGAAGCAAACAAAAAATTATTTCATGTGTCCGAACCTATATAGCACACATTAGTCATTCACCTCTCTCTGTATACACAAATACACACGTTTACAACCGCTGTTTTACATTTTTTTAAAATTGTTTTATTATAATTGCATTGTGCGTGCAGCATTTTATTATTGCAAGTTAAATAGACAAAGAGGAAAAAAAATTTCTCCAAGAGAGCATCATCGTCAAGTTGATCAAAGAGTAACAAACGTAACTCTAATAATAACATCATCATCATCGCATCACACATTGAGTGTCATCGTCACAACAGAAATTTACATGCGGACTTACATACTCTCTCGCACAACAAAGTAATGAGAGATAGTATTAGTGGAAGCAGCCACAGTAGTAGACGACACAAGTACCGTGCAAATTGTTAACTAACATCATCATCCTTGTGGTCGTCATGATCCGCGACAAGTGCAAGTATATTTAAACTTTTGTTTTTCCCAACTCCTGTCACCATTCCAGTCTTGACAGAGCAAAGACCAACAACTTTTGTGTCTGCTCCGTAAAAAATCACACTTTTATACACTGAAAAAAGAGAGACCTAATAATATTTTTATTAATATATATTTTTATTTTCTGACATTGACTGAGTTTTGTCATATGTACAAGTACACAAACATACCATTTTTTATACAACTTACAAAGTATTTTTTATCAGCAAAAACTCGCATTAGTCATAAGAAAGTACAAGTGATTCAAAGCACATGGTGATGAACATATCTAGACCAAAAAAAGTGTTTAGGTATATATATATATTTTGAAAGTGATTTCTCTGTGCATTTACTTTACAAGTTTTTTTTATCACAAAGTGACAAGTTTCCAAAACAGGATCTTGATTTTGTTACGTGCATTACTTATTTTGAAAAAAATCTCACATTTCCCACCATCATCACACTCGTATTCAGTAAACATGGCAGCAACAGCATCCACTCGCCACTCTATTTTCAGCGACAATTGTTCAGTAGTTGGTGGAGCATCTTCATACACTGTTTGTAGAAACAGTAGTACAGACATTTGTCCGTACTGTCGGTCATTTCGGGGAGATTTTACTAATGAGACGGACAGAAAGTTTACAATAATGTGTTCGCGACAAGAGCGACAATCCTCCTCCTCCACTTTTTCTGCTGTTGCCTCTACTAACCAACATCTCAGCAGTAGTAGATGTAGTTTGTCGTCTCCTAATACCCACCATTCCATCATCAGTTCTCCTCCACAATGCACGTTTAACACACAAAATAATAGTCAATTAGAAAAATATCCAGTGTCGGGATCAAAATCATCAGCATCATCTTCATCACTTTCCTCCTCAATACGGCACTTGAAATTTGATCTTTGCCGATGTGCCAAAAACTTAACAAACGTGACAGCAACAAGGAAATCCTCTTCAACTTATTCCTCTTCTATTAGAGCAAGCCAATGCTCGTCCGTTGACGGTTAGTATTTAAATAAAAAAAGACTAACTCAAAAAATACACAAAATAAATAGTTATTATTACATAAAATATTAGATGAAAATACTTAATCTTATCTTCATTAATCCAGCTAATGAGATATACATGAATAGTAATTAAGTTATTAAAACAAGAAAAAGAGAGTGCGTCCCTAGCCTTTTTTTCTCAGACTGAATGATAAGAAGACATCTTTGCTTTTTCCAAGTTTTTTTTCATGACGATGATGATTCATCTTGTTCTTATTATCCTGCTGCCTGCACAGTGCATCATACACTCGTTGCTGTCGTGCAAGCAAGCAAGCGTGAAACACCAGCAAAGCAAGCAGCAGCAGCGGTGGTGGTGGTGACGGTGAGCAGCAGCTTTGTATAAAAGTGAATCTTACGTTGCCCCATTCCACTTTGCTTTGTTTAATAAGCAGCAGTAGCAGTGTTTCCCTTGTGAATTAACAATGAGTAGCAGTGTGTATCCCTAGTAAAAAAATACGGTTCCATTCAATTATTATTTTTCTTATCAATCGACACTGTCTCTTTTATTCCTGGTCACTCTAATAATTAGCAACAGTTAGCTAATTTTTTGTCTTATCTATTATGTACCCACTGAGTTTGCATATTATCAGCAACTTTTTATTGGATAAGTAGGTAGAAAATGTAAAATAGTTACAAGTTTCATCTTGTTTTTTTTTGTTTCAAATGTTTTGCCTGTTGTGCAGTGAATATTTTTAAATTTTTGGTATTTTAAATGGTTTTTTGAGTAAATACATGAAAATTATCTTTTCTCAGGTTGGAGAGCCGTTCGATTAGTCCTATTGGGTATTCTCGTCATCCTACCCACCTCAACAATGTCAAGCCCAGTTCGTAGTCAAAGCAGGTCACCCAGTCCTCACTCTTCTGGCCACCACAGTCATCACTCGTCTCCTCATCGGGGCAATGAAAAGCCAATGAAATGGATAAACCCATGTCGCATACCCAAATCTCTTCCTACGCAAACTTCCGAAATTGTAATGCCCTCTCAATCCGATGAGGAAATCTTTCAAAATATCGTCACACAAGCCAAGAAGGCGGAAGTTCAAGCACGGCAGTTTTTTGCAGACTTTGTAAGTGACACTTTTTTATTACATTTTTCATTATTACCTATTCATTTCCTTTCTTCTTTCCATCATCATCATCATGGCTGTTTTAGTCCTCCTTCCATCACATGCTGTTGCATATAGACAAAAAGTCATGTTAATTGGTTTCATTGTATGCTCTTGCTGGTGTAAAAATCACTTTGTATTTGCACCCGCAAGCAAAACTGGGCACGTATTCTTATTGCAAGCAGTGGTCTGACAAGAACGGTAAGAAAAGACTGCGAGAGAGAGGCAGGGAGAAAGAAAGAAAAAAAATCAAGTTGGAAGAATAGCTCCTTTTTTCATGAAACTAGTACTTTATGTTGTTTGAAATGTGGTAATGATGATAGGACAGGAGTACAGGAGTTCATTGTGCAGGCAGTCAGAGTAAGACAGAGAGAGACGAGATTGATGTTACTTGATGTTGTCTGTTGACTGATATTATTATTGTTATTACAGCAAGCATTATATATTTCATACAAACTTGCTGCTACATTACTACTACTTATTAGTTGGTGATTTGGGAAAGACCACATCATTACGACACACACACAGCAGCATCAAAAGATAGAACAATTTTTTAAACCAGTGCCTGCAGCGTTAATCAGGTTTTTATCAACTGACTATAATATCCACATAATACTATAATCTTAAAGGAAAGAATGAAAGAAACAGACAGATGTAAAATGAAATAGGCTATCATCACCAAAATTGAAAAATGGTTGTCAAATAAGGAATACTATTTCAGCGACTATAGCAGCAGCACCACTACCACCAGCATGTCTCGTCTTGTTTCGTTTTATTGTACTTGCAAGAAATGAAAGACTATAGAAATCAACAGGTAGGCAGAAATGTAAAAAGGGCCACTTCCATCATCATTCTCTCTCCTGAGCATCATCCACCATTTGTTTTTTACACACATACACACACACGCTGCCAACAATAAAAAACATAACGAGGCAATGTAAATTGTATATTTTATTATTTAAGAGAATGGTTTCTTTTAACTTGTTGTTGTAATTCAACTTGGTAACATGTAGAAAAAAAGTAGAGATTATAAGGACGTTGTGCAGCCACCAAGTTAAAAAAAGAGAGAGGCGCGGAGAAAGATGAGCAGAGAGTGTGTTGTGGTGGTGCAATAAGACTTTTATTGGAACAAAAAAAATAATCTAACACAGTGCTGCTGATTTCATGACATGATCATCATGATGAGCCTCATCAAAGCTCAATTTACATTTGTGTGTGTATGTATGTGGCACCTAATTTATTATTATCATCATCGTCATCACACAGGAGATTTTTTATGGTCACCTTTTTTCTCATCTTCCCTCTGCCAAATCACAATTAAATGTGATGAGCAAATTTGTTCTTGTGTGCATGGTGGTTTGATGGTTCATTTATTAGTACATTGGATTTGAAAAATTAGCAGATGTAGTAATTAATCTTATTTGAGCGGTGCACCAATCATCATTATCATCATCATCATCATCAACAGCCACCATTTTTGATAATTTACTTTTTCTCTCTCATCCAATCACCATGTATTATAAAATAGCCACTTTGCTTTATTAAATGGTGGTCCACATTTTTTTGATTGTGTTGTAGAAAGCACAATTTTTTTTACCTTAATTTACAATGGAAAATGTCTGTCAGAAAAGCAAGAGTTTTTTATACCAGATTAGCTAGGTAAATTCCCATTCATGCAACAGGATTAAAAAAATGTGCCGTTTTATCTCACATACAAGTAATTTCTGAGAATCCATTTTTAGCATAAAATATCATCGCATTACTACAACACAGCTCAGGGCTTTGTATGTCTGTGCATGTGTGCGAGACGCTTAATATCCTCATGACATTTTAGCGAGCAGGGAAACAAGAAGAGGAGAAAAAACATTTAACAGATTGCAACTCCTAATAACAATTACATGTTTTTACTAGATAAAAAAGAGTGGAAAAGGGAGGATGACAGAAAAAAGATCAGCATGTATGTACCTTACCTTTTCCAAAAGGGGAAAATTATACAAGTTAGAGCAACACGAGAGTAAAAATTATTATACGGAGAGAAAGCATTTTATTATTATTGCTATTATATAAAAAATTAGCAAAAAATCACAGACGATCAGTTGCAATTTCTTTGACCGTAAGAATAATAATGATAATAAGGCTGCTCTTCTTCTTCTCCTTCTTCTCGGCTATTGGTGGTGCTGGACGAATGGGACAGCACAAAAGGGTTTGTGTGAGTGATGAAGCAAACAAGATGATTATCTCGTTGTGTTAATCTCTCAACTTACATGATGATAAAAGAACAAGAAAAAAAATACGTGGGAAGGCTTCCTGCCTTCTTTTTGCCCTTTTCCACACTGATTCTCTCCCTCGCACTCTTTTTCTGAAATATATAAAATATAATAATATATGAATGTATATTATATTATTTGTTTCATAAACTTATTAAGTTGTTGCAAAAAATATTATTATTTTTAGTTTTTACCTTTTGCCGTACTAGTGAATGATTCATCAACTAAAAGTCGTCGCCAATGTTATCATCGTAATATGCAATTACACGATTATGATGGAGGCCATCTGTATAAAATGTATTTTAGCAGAGAGGCAGACACATTACCTGTATCCGATTGTGAAAAAGAAGTAGAAGAAAGAAAAGGCATTAATAATAATCGAGGGCAAAAATGTTGGCAAAAATTGTTTCGTAAAGGAATTTAAGGCAACGCAGGCAAGGTGGACCTTTTCTTCTCCCTCGGTCTTTTGCAGAGGATTGTAGAATTTAGTAGGTACATGTAGAAAAAGCATAATTATAATTATAACTTGTAAAAAAAGTGCACATCAACAACATCATTGTTATCGTCAACATGATATGATGATAGCAGCAGCAACAGCAGAGAATGTGGTTGGTTTGTTTGAAATTTTGCGTATGTACAAAAAGGGTTTCCAAATAATGTGAAGATCATCCTTCTCATCATCATCATCATTATTATTATTTATTATTGCTAGAGTCAGGAGATCTATCAAAAGAGGAAATCTGTGTACCGTCTTGTGTGTACACTACCTACTTGAAGTATTTTGTTGCAAACTCACGAATATAGTTTAAAGGCTCTTCTCCTTTCTATCAGAGTTTTGCAAAAAAATTTTTTATCATATTTATATATATTTTAACTCTTTGGTTATACAAGGGTGAGATAAAGATCCTCCTTCTCATCGTGATCTTCATCAACACCATCGTCATTATGATGATCAGTCGATGAGCTTGTTATTGGCTGGTTGGTTTCTTGAACCTTTTGCATTGTTTATAAGGGACAATATTTAGAGGGATGAAAAAAGTGGTTATCGACCGGAAGCTAGTAAGAAACAAGGGACAAAATGTAAAGTGCTCAGCAGGGATTTTATTTTTTCGTAAAAGAGTACATTACATTATTATTACATACCTGTTGTGTATGTGTGTGTGCGTTGTTTGTAATGTAGTTCATTATTATCACCATCGTTCGTCATTATTATTACAGCTAGAGAGAAAAAGGAACGACATGTAGTAGTATAATCCATTGTTACAAATAATCACAAATCTTTGACTAAAAAGGAGGAAGGAGGCCCAACAAGTCACATGTGGATTGAAAACAGATGAGCCTCCTTCTTTTCTTTTCTCATCTTTTTTTTGCTTATGGGGTTGAATAATAATACAAAGATAAATATACCCGAAAAAACGAAAGAATAAGAGAAAAAACAAGAAGATGAAGAAGACGAATATCTATCGTTTCTATTCTTCTTCCTCCGCTTGTTGACTGGCGAGCAAAGAGTGTAATATTGTTATGGACAAAAAGAAGAAGAAAAAGAAAGAATATAAAGGAGGCGAGGAGAGGCATGAAAGTCTTTTGGCATGAAAGATTTGTAATGAAGTTACTGACTGAAGGACTGGTGTGAGGTCTCCCTGTGTGTTTGGTCGTCAACGACCAAAAAGTCCAGTACATTTTCAAAAAAAGTTACATTATTATTGAGCCGACACAAGCCCTTTCTGCCACCTTCGCAACTATTGAGAAATGTGTGTACGTATAAAATGCTTGGTCAAATGCCTCTCTTTCGTCTCCTGATTGCAGGAAAAAAATATATGTAACTTTACAGAAATTGACTTCTTTTCAAGAAAAAAAGGACTCATTGCTCTTCTCTCTCTCTCAGAGATAGATATTGAGAGAATGAAAGAGAGAGAGAGAAAGGCGAAAAAAGATGAAGTTTTCCATCTGTAATTTGTAACCATGAGCCGCTAAACGTTTTCTTGTTGTCAGTCCCTTTGTTTACCTGAGACAGTGGACGAAAAAGAAGAAACTATTTTTTAAACAAAAATTTTTACATTTTTTCTCTCTGCATATAACAGAACAATATGGAAAAAATAATGGAATGTATGAATGTGAGTAGGCCTGGTAGTAGACAAACATATTATAAGTTTAATATTATAACCGTCAGCCAACCAGTCAGCAGTATAACAACAGATCAACAGAAAGAGTCAAAAGACAGAACATTATTATCTTTTGCGCGCTTGCTGGATTTCCTCACCTTGTAATTCAGTCAAAGTTTTCAATGCATTATATTATTATTATTATTATTATTATTATGTGTACACAGACAGGATATTATTTTTTCATCTCTTTCTCTTTATTCTTCTTCGTCTCTCTTTGACCAGAAAAAATAAAGGAAAACAAGTAAAACAGACCAACAAATCTTTTTTAGGTATTTCAAGAATTTTTATTTAATTCTTTTTCCTTTTTTCTGAATCTTCCATTTTCTAATGTTTCAAAAAGTTTTTTTTACCTTTTCCGTCTTTTTTGTTATTCAGCGATTGATTTTCATATTTGTTTGTTGTCTACGCGTTGATTATTATTTAATGGCTAGTGAGGCTTTTGATGAGAATAAAAAAAACATTTTCATCTCCAACGTCACCATCTGAAATATGGAAAGGGTCTTGGTAAAATTAAGACTTCTCATATTACCCCATACTACCTGTTTTGTATATATGAGCAAGTCTTCCCCTAAAAGCTTTTGGCAGTAATGAAAACACATAATTGGTATGACTGATACGTTTAATTCTTTGCGTAATTGATTAAATCATATTTTCCACACTCTAATTGACAGTTCAAGTGTCCAGAAATGGAAGCATAATAATAAATGCAGCCGATAACGTAATAACAATGTATTTATTTAGAACAAGTAACACGGAAAAAAGGTTAATGAGATAATACCATGATTAGTAGGTTCCCCTGTGTACAAACAAACAGGCAGATAAAACTAACCTGGACATGGTTAACACAACAAGATGAAGAGAAAAAAAACACTTTTTTTTCTTTAAAAAATTACTTAACCCCACAAACACGAGTTTATCTCGCCGAGCTTCTTCTCTTATTATCTGTTTAAAAAGAGATTGAACCGAGGAGAAAAGAAAAGAAAAAAAATCTTCCTAATTTAGGCTGTTATTATTATTATCGTCGTGCATAGGTTTCTCAAGTGGCAAAACAAATTTATGATGTGTGTACATACTTGCACACAACATTGTAGACTTTTTTCTGTCTCGCTTGGCTACAATCAATTTTTCTCGCTGGTTGTTTTAAAATAAAACAAGACCTCAACAAGATACCAATCATGTTAGAACATGCATTGGTACGTGTATAAAAACATCATCAAGTTAAATAGTTTATCTTGGCGGTGGTGGTGATGTTGGTGGTTTCGGGTAGAAAAAACATTTTCTCTCACTTTGATCTTCTAGTATCACCATTATCATCACAAGAAGAGTGAGAGAGGGAAAAAACGTAAAAGTTAAAGAGGCACTCATAATGTTCATCAAATTGTGCTCAAGTTGGTACCTGCATGTGTAGAAAGGACAGGTTCGTCATAAATCTCTTTTTTCCTTCTTATTCCAAAGTAGCAAGGGAATTTCCGACAAAACAAAAAAGTGTTGTTTGGAAAGGGCTTTTCTGTATTTATTTTCTCAAGAGGATATATGTAGGTCCTAGTTTGAATTATCCAAGTGTAATCTTTCTCCTTTTAATAATAATCATAATAATGATGATAATCCACAAAACACACAGACACGTTTTAACCTGGTCATTTTTTGGTTTAAAAAGAAAAGAAAAAAACAAAAAAATATGCGTAAAAACTGCTACACTTTGCTGCTTGACGTACGTGCAACGACAGTGAAAAAATGTGGCACAAAAATAACTAATCCCTCGCATTCTAAACGTTTCTCTGGGTTAGTTTTGGGCAGATGAAGGCTACAAGAAACGAAAAACCCTTTTATTTTTAACTTTGTGGGTTGAATATTTGTTTGTTTGTGTGTGTTCAAGAAACATGGCATGACAATTACGTGTTCTAACAAGAAACCTCAAAGCATTTTCATGAATATTCATGTTTTCTGCTGAAATTGTCACCTGAGCAAAGGGTGACAAAATCGGGCTCATGTTTTACCTCATGTGATGATGGATACTTTAGAAACATAATCAGTGCTGTTACTCATTCACTATTAGTCAGATTTTTCTCGCTCTTTCTATGCAAGTTGCTGGTGACAAAGTACAATTATTATAATGATTACTTTATTTTTTATTTGCAGCGTGAAGAGTGCTTTGGAAAAACAGGACATGACTTTCAGCAACTTCACTATGATTGGCTGAAGGATGTGGCCGAAAAAGTTGGAAAGAATTTGGGCGAACCTGTTGGTCAAACTCGATTGGAATCCCTCGAGGTAATGAAACAGTCCCACATTTCCCCATAAAAAATTTTATGCAGATAAAAAATTTATTATTGTGTGGTTATAAAAGTGTGCAATCCCCTATTTATGTACTTTCTTTGTTAAAAAACTTGAGACGGTCCTTTTCCAAAAAAAAATAAATAACATTTAAAAAATGATTCACAATGCCCCAGAAAAAATTTGTGAACTATTCACAACTTTTTTTTCCTTTCATCGCGTACAATTTTTGTTTGTATACATTAAAAACACACACTATCATCATGATCGTCATCATGCAATCTAAATATAAAATTATATTTATTTTTTTTCGTCTCTCTGGTGTAATTTCAGGTTGAGGATATTCTCAAAACCATGTATAGAGGTCTACAGAAACTCGCTGTGGGACTGGAACAAGTGGTTCTAGACCAAGCATTTCATGGCGGCAGCTTTTATCAACACTTTCATGAAGCCGAATTTCAACTCAAATATGTAAGTACTGATCATAGTCACTTTTTTCTCGATCTCCTACTTTTTTATGTTTATTATTATTAATTTAATTACATACTATTGCGGTGGTGGTGGTGGTGGTACTGCTGCTGGTGCTAGTTGTAGTTTAATGTTGAGGAAATGCATTTTTACACTGATTGTATTAGTGCAGCGAATATATATATATGGAGAAAAGTGAGCAAAAAAAGTCGTCGATATTTTTCGCTAGTCGGTGGTGATGGTGGGCAGGGTCCCGGTTCGTTTCTTTTTTTCTTCTTAGATATAATCCTTTTTTGAGACTTTATCCCGCTGTGATAATCAGTGTATGTAATACGTATACTTTTACCCATATATGCAGAAAAAAATATCGCCTGCCCTCTTTCACATTTATCATCATCATTATTATTACTTTTCTTGATAGACCAATGCAGAAAAATGGCGAAAGGAGGTGTTTATGTGTAATGTAATAAGATGAAAGACCTCTGCTCTACCCCTTTTTTATTCGGACATGATTTAAATGATAGAATTTGCACTTTGCATGTTGTGTAGCGGTGTAGCACAAAAACATAAAAATGTTTACACTTTAATGGGGCAGACACACAGAAAAAAAATATTGTACAGTGGGGCTTTTTTCCTTGATAGTTGGTTGGGTTTGCAGTTTGCACATAATAATTGATCGATTAGGTAGAGTTGAAAAAAATCCCGTTGAAATCCATTGTTGTTTACAGTTGTCATTTTCTTTTTCTTTTTTTCCCAGGTCTTGTGCGAGTTCCAAATAGCCATGATGGAGAAAAATATCCAATACGAAGATGTGACCAGGGACATTATGGACAAGCACTTTGTCAACTTGGAGGACAGAACCTGGAGAAATGTCCGAGACTTTTCCATTTTCCGAGACTATTTGAACACGTTGGAGTTCATCAAGGAGAGTTTCGAACACTTTTGGAAGCAGGCCAAGCAAGATAGTTAACTTGCTGCAAGGGGATGATGGACTATGCATGTAAGAATATCATCAACATCAGCATAAAACTATTTTACCAAATAAGTAAGAAAACATCCTCACCACTGCAACCGTATCATCATTGCCATCGTCGTCACCTATACAAAAACTGTTGGAAAACAAGCGTAACTACAAGTCATTAAAAGTTTGGTGGTGAAGAAGAAGAGGGCGCAAACTCAAGGCAAAAATCTCACTCCACTACTACTAAAGGATACATCAACAACAACAGTACATATTTAAGAGAAAAATTTAAACAAAATAATAATAATAGTATAATTCATAGTAATATATTATCATGTATCAATCATCATTTATTATTATGAGTCAGTCAGTCATCCTCACTACTAAACTACTGTTAGATTTTATTTCTTTAAAATTAATAATTACCACAAGTGAAGAAGAAAGCGACGATGACGCTTGCTAATGAAAACAAAATGTTCAATACCTTCGGATCGGCTTAGAACGAACGAGAAAAGAAGAAGAAAAATAAGAAGAAGAAGAAAATAATAATCATGAGCCTGAAAATATACCCACTGTACTACCTCAATAGAGACACTGCAGCTAAAAAAAAATTGTCTCTACTTCTCAGGGTGTCATATAAAAATTAGTATAAATATCTTGTTTATCAACAAATTTACAATCTTTATCCGTCTACCATTGCTTGTTATTCTTGTAATTATGAAAGTGTAGTTTTTTGCATGCACACTACTAGATAGACTACCGACTTTAGACCGAGGAAATAGAAAAAGAAGTAGAAAAATTGAACTTTAATAGACCGGGAAATTTTTTAATCTTGACCTTTTCTTACTTGAAAAATTTGTAAGGAAGTTGTACAATTGATCACAAGCGGTCTTACAGTTACATGTATAAAAATGCTTAAATAATTGTCAGTAGACTTGTAGATCCAGTTTATTAAATATATTTATTTATATTTACTAAATACTACTGATAGGGGAAGGAAACTCGAAAAGTATTCATATTTATTGTTCCCGATTGGCATAACAATCTAGTTAAAACGGTGGATCTTTCTAAAAAAAATAAGCGGTAAAATATTAGAAAAAATATTACTTTTTCTACATGTTGTAAATATTTTAGTAGATTGTAAATTGAGGAGAAAGGACGACTAGAATAGGTGTATATTTATTTTGTAAAGTACTTACATGTCAACGAATGAATGTATTTATTATTGAAACAAAATCATTACATATATTGTTAAGTCAGTAGAGTAATGGTAGGGGGAAGATATCGTTGTTAAAGAAGAAGAAAAAACCTTAACTAATTATGGTGCGTATTACGTTGTTATACTAGAATTTATTTATGTTAAAATGACTAAAATTACTTGATGTAGTTATCGTAAGTACAAGTTGCTTATTATGATAATAAGTATTTATTATTATTATTATTCTACAAGCATGTTGGAATGAATTGAGGCAGAGAAAGAATAGAGCAGATAGGTGATTATTATTATTATTTTTGCATGAAACTGGTACCTGGTTTAGTTGCAGTTCAGTGTTTCCTTTCCTTTAGTAGAGTTGTGTGGGAGGAGGACAAAAGGGAAGAGATATTTGAAATGAAAGCTCTCATCAAGAAAATTTAATGATATCAATACATTATGACCCCAAGTTGTACATACACCTATGGTACTAATAGATCTTAAAAGCTGTTATATTATTATTAAATAGATTATTGTTGCTGCGATTACATTTTATTTCACTTTTAATTCCACCGATTACCCAGTAGTATCATCTCAATAGAGTATTCATGTTAAACTGTCCCACATTATTTATGTAAAATGTGCACTAGTATTATTATTATTAACATTATTACTACCAATATTATTATTTATTTAGTTTTAAGGTTAGGAAGAAGAAGAAGGTAAATAAAGCAAATTTATTTCCTTAAAATAAAAATAATCCCGTGACATAGAAAAAATTGTATAATATATATTTTAAAAAATTATTATGGTGGATGGTGGTGCTCGCTCACCGTAGCCAGACATGTCTGCCAAGTTTAAAAAAAATCTTATCATTTTCCATTACTTTTTGCTTTTAAGCTTCTAAGTCCACACTGAGTAACTATTTATTTTTATTTAAAAAATTTTAATTTTTTAAACTCCAAACTTTATTTTTTATAGACTGTGATAAATTATATTTTTAACATTTTTTGTCATCTCCCATACAGCTAGTTGTTTAACTTATCCTGTGTAAATTTACCCAGAATCCAAATATATATTAGTAGCTACGCATATTAATTGCGTAGTGTCTATATACATACTCTGTATAATGTATGTATACATGTGTACATTTATTATTTTACTCGTTGCTAAAATTTAATCCAAAAGAATTTGTGTAAATATATGTGTAGTTTTGAATTATCATGAAAAGAGCAGTGTTGTTGTACCAACGCTTTAATGTAAAATAGTATTATTATTATTACTACTACTTTTAATATTATGAAATATTAAAAATATAATGTAGTATCTGATACATTGTTTCAAAGAGATTATTTAATTTAATTGTGTATAGTTAACTAACCACACCATTATTAATAATATTGTGTATCATCTCTGATCTGATTGTGCTTACCATGAGAGGCTATTATAAATAGATTGAATATTGTTAGTGGACAATCGTGTTCTCAAATCATATAAAGTTGCATTTAAATAAGAAAAAATTAACTACTAGAAACCACTTAATGCGTTTCTTCAGCCAATATCATTAAACGTAAGCACTTTCATTATTAATTTATTCCCTTAAAACGAGACACATAAAAAATAATCTTATTGTTTTGGATTGGTTTCGATATCGTATCTTGTGGGGAAACAATTTGTAAGCAATGCATTGAAATAGCTCCCTAATAATACTTTATTTAATTACCTGTACAATCAAACTAACTAGAGATATGATCTCTTTTTGTTCATTAGAAACCTCAGTTCAGTGGAAATGCAAAATTTATCAGAAAAAAAGAATGATGGTTGATTTTCGAAATTGCAAATAGCATAATACTTTTGCTGTTTTTGTGGAGCAAATTATGCTTCCGAAATTTCTGTATATTTCCTTTTGTTATTTGTGGAATATACCAGTCGAGATGTTGAAATAATGACAAATAAAACCAAAGATGCGTATAAAATTTGAAAATTATAAGCTTTTCGCTTTTTATGTTGCATTTATTTATAATCAAACTTTTGACGATTTCAGATATTTTCGTAATCCAAAAATATAAACACCTTTAAACATTTCATAATAAATCTCATATCATGCATACATAACTGTGAAGATACATAGGAAAAGGTATTTCATAGATTTTCATACTGATTTATCATCAATATTATTATTATAATATTCACAAGGATTCCTAGTCACTTTGGAGTCGGCATGTTTACTTTGTCCGGGTCTTTTTAGTCTTGCCAGCTTTCGGTTTGGGAGAACTGGGGTTCGGACTTGATGGAACTGAATTGTCCTTCTTCAGATTTGTCACTTTTGTGGTCATATCACTGAAAAATCAAAGTCAAAGTTTACAAACCGCCTCGTTCAATTTTCATGATTCGACAAAAGAAAGTTAACATTTTCATAAAGAAACACTTACTAAACTGCCGATGCTGCAGAATCAGCTCCCTGAGTTCCTTTGCCAACATCGACCTTTCCTCTGCGTTGTTTCTTTGGTCTATATCCAGTTCTTTCATATTTAGGAAGCCAGCGTTCTGGATCCAGAGTCCGATCTGGGTTATTTTCTTTAGGCATTTTGGACTTACACTTGCCCTTTTTCTTTTTCTTCTTCAATTCTTTCACCTCACCAGTATTACCTGCGGACACGAGTGGAGTGGATGGTACAGAATCAGGTTTAACTTTCTTCATTAACTTGACACTTGCAAGATAATTGGGCGACTCCAGAACTGAAACATCCAAATCCTCAGGCGGTGAAACACGAGGTAGTTCGTTGCTGAGCTTGTGGGCTTTTTTGATATCAAACTGATTAATTTGAAAAAAAATATTGACATAATATTTAAAGTAAGTACTAGTTAAGAGTGGAAAATGTTTTGTAGCAGTGTTACAAACCTGCGCATAAGCTACAATCAACTGAGCTAACGTTGTTATATCATCTGGAGATGATTTTCGCAATTCTTCCAAACTTTTAATTGCTTCTGCAACGTCTCCTTGCTGCATCATTAGTGAAGCAGCTTGTCTCCATAGCATATTTAGACGCTTCTTATTACCCTAAAATCAAATACAAATATACACAGTCAGTCAGACAACTATCATGATTTCCAAATCCTTAACATAAATTAAATGCATTTTACCTCTCCTTTACGATAAAAATCAACAGCTTTCTTTACAGTTGCAGCTGCATCGTTTACACGTCCTTCCTCTTTATAAAGTGTGACGAGAGCACCTATTATTCCTGGTTTGTAAGAATTCTTTGCTAAACTTTCTAGAATTGATATGGCATCTTTTCGATTTCCCTGAAAGTTACATAAAAAAATTTGTCAACACCTCAACTCGAATAAAGAATTTAATAATCCATGGAAATAATATAGACATTACATCTCTAAGAAGCTGTTGAACAAAGCACAAGTTTATTTCCACGGAATTTTCTTCCTTCTTCCCAATTCTGGGCGCAACAAACGTTTTTGCCGCATCTATTCCCTCCGTTTTCACCAGTAGTGCCGTTTGAATGAGGAATATTTCCTGATCCGTTTCTGGAAATTTGGAGAGCGTGGCGGTACAGGTTTCTTGGCATAATTCCACCTAAATCCCACAAATTCACTGATTGAGAAACTTCAAAATATATGTTTATACGACAAAAAGGAATGCACATGATTTTTACTACCTGTCCGGTAAGAAGATAAAAAAGACATTGGTTCAGGAGCATGTCTCTCCGTTGAGCTCGTGTCAGTTTTGCATCAGCTCCTTCGGCACGCATGGCTTTGACTCTCTTTTTCGAATCAAAAATGTTTTGGTCCTTGTTGATGCAAAGGATATTGTTGGAGGCTACAGCTACCAAATCCACTTCTGGTGGCTTGTTTTTTAAAACCTTAGAGTACATTGCCATTGCATCCTTCTCTCGACCCAGCTTTTGCGCACAGAATGCAGATTGGATCCTGTCCAATTAATAATTAATATCCAGTTTCATATAAATAATCTATTTAGTCGATGCAAATTACTCAAGAATATTCCCTGCAGTGTATCATACGTTATAATGGCAGTATCCTCAATAATCTCCTCTTCAGTAAGTCCGTCTTCTTTCAAAACCTCAATAGCCTCCTTTTCAGCTTCTTTTAATATTTTTAACGCATCCTGATACCGACCTTCGGCAATAAGCGCACATCCCATGTTATATCGAAGCTCGTGTGTATCAAACTCCACTTTGTCCAATCGCCTTTCCTGTACAAGTTATAATAAAATTTATTTGCATTAAAAATCCGCCATAAACGCTACACAGACAAAAAACGGCATGACGTCAAATTTACCGATCCAGATGCAATCAAGCAGGCATTAATAGCTGCCAAATTGGTCTGTCGCTCCTCCTCATAATCATCCTCGGCGACTTTAATCAAATCTCTACAACTGTCGTAAGCTTTTTCGTAGTGTTCTAATCTGTATAAAATTTGAGTCATAAGCTCCTTCTTTCCCGGCGAGTCTTCGCATTTATCTAAAACATCCTTAGCAGCTTGCATATCTTGATTACGATAATGACAGTACGCTTTCTCAAATCCGAGATTTCTATTTTAAAAAAGTATTTAAAAAAACTCAGCATTTAAAAATATAAAGGTGAATATGTACTCATAAAAACAAAACTTTAAAAAAATTCAGTTTCTTACCCCATCAATTTAGGATTCTTTTCCATAAACGTTAACGCATCCTCAACTCTATTTAAATGAATACAACTAATAATTTTACATCTAAATGCAAGCTCGTCATCTGGAGTTGCGTGAAGCACTGTAAGTTGAAACACACATATCTTTAATTAAATTAACATTCAAACTTTCGACAATTTCAACCATAGTAACAATAAAAATAATAACAAGACAATGTAAACAATAAAAACGCATGTTCCGTTTTGTTAAAAGCACTCACATCGATTACATATTTTAATGGATCTCTCATAATCAGCATTTCCCATGGACTTGTCCAAGTCCGCAAACAGGGAATGCCTTTTATCGCCCTTCTGGCCTTTCTCCATTGTTGCAGGAGGTTAGCTAACTAAATCTCAACCTTTATTATTAACTGTGCCAATCACTACAGCAAGGAAACAAACAAGACATAGATAATATTTAAAAGCCAGAAAAAATGTAGATATGAAACGCTAGTTGGTTAACTACGCGCAATCCCTACAAACATAACTTCGTCTTCTAATTAATAGATTACTTTCTCAGGAAGAAGAATATTTTTAAAATTTTAGTTTATTTATTTATTTATTTATTTACGTTTAACAATTTTTGAGGACGACAAGGAGTTGGAGTGTGTTTTTTCACTGCCCGTGTTTGTTGACTGACAGCTGAGAAAAAAAGCACCCGAGCATATGGTGCATGCAGGCTGCATTGAACAAGTGAAAGGGCTTTGCCTGCTTGCTACCTTCAATTCAAAATGCACACAAGCAAGCACGCAAGTCAGTCAAATGGAGAGGAGGGTTCGCAAAAAATTCTTCAGATGTCGTCAAGGGCATACTTGACTTGTCCATTGTCTATGTGTACATTACATGAGTAACGTTGTTTTGTCTGCATCAAAAAATGAATCTGACAGATGTCAGGCAAAGCAGAAAATTTGCTGACGCCAAGGTGGACAATGGATATCTCGGCTAGGCGTCAGTGCTGCTAATTAAAGGCAAAGCGATAGCTGAAATGTTTTTATGGGTGGACTGAGAAAAATTATAAATTTTTAACGAAACCAGACTTACAAACTGGTATTATTAATATTTTTAAACGTATTTTAACTAAACAATAGACGTTCGGACGGTGATTTAAATCTTCTACAGAGTAGCTTAACTAGTAGATAAAAAAGCTACCGTCACATTGTTTGCTCAAGTAACATTGTAAATCTATTCCATAAACTTATGCTGTATGAACGAACAGTACTGCAGAAATTATGGTGCTGATGAAACTAGCTGATAATTTGCTCAATAACAATGTAGTAAGGAAACTGGATTTTAGAATATTAGTCGACCATAGCAGAAAGCTAATTGCCATTAATTTTAGTCTTGTACCAGGAAATTGCAATGCTTAAATTATTTTTCATTTCTTTGATTAAAGCAAATATTGGATGCATAAATGTAATTAATGAAAACTGGACAGAAAAATGTCAATAGTCTGAGAACGGCTGGTCGCATTTTAATAACTTCACGTAGTACGTTGGGCAATTGCAAAAATGACGCAATCACACTTTAGCCGTACAAAACTTTGCCACAAAATATACAAATATTTATTTTTATCGACTTGTTCTCATTATTAGAAATTAGTGCAGTTCAGGATTGAGCTGCCTTGAGTTTCGTCTAAAATAAATAACTGCAGAAGCAAAAAATACTTGCAAATTTCAAAGTTCACGTTTATACATAATTATAACCGGATAAAATTTGACGCTTTCTCAAAAAAATCAAAATAGTAAGCTTCTGCTGGTGAGCAAGAATTTCTTTCCTTTTTTATTGTTATCTTACCTGAAAAAATTCTAATAAAATAAATGGCACAGGAAATGTTTTATCCTATAGCTTTATGGATTTTATACATGATGGAGTTAATGTATTTACTGTGCTTTTATATCTCCGACCACGTACCTTTCGTTTGGGCCATTACTGATAAACAGTAAGTAATATTAAATGCTTTTATTGGTCCCTTTTTTTAGATATGACTATGACCATCAGATTCTTTGGAGATGCGATCTTATGATCACCCTTTACCCAATTCCAATTTTCTTGCCATGTGATGTGGTTTCAACGTTTATGATGTAGTCAGTAGCATGTGTGGACCAGAGAGAGAGAGAGAGAGAGAGAGAGAGCTACGAAACAGCAAAGTATTTTTTCTCGGTAGACAGAAAGAGGACTTTGTACAAAATCTCTCATTCCAAGCATAAAAGAGAGATACTGCACTGAGCGCTGTTCCAAGGATATGGGGGATGAATGTACTAGGCGCTTTGCTTTTCTCGCTATTTTTTCTCCGATGAGAACTTTTTCCAGGTAAAAAAGATCAAATGCAATATCAAAGAGCAGCAGGTACAAGGAAAGGTCCACACAATGTAGTCAATAGAAAGCAAAAAGCTTCCAGTAGGAAAAAAAGAGAAATATGTGACCATAAAAATCAACTGAAAAATGAAAGAAAAAAAGAAAGCTGTGCAAGCGAGTGTCCAATAATCGTCGCATCATTTTTCCCCAACCAGGCTGAGAGTTCAGTGGCAAGGGATGGGTTGTAAAAAGGCATTTACCTATGTACCTATGTGTGTGTGTTGGTAGGAAATGGCAAAGACCAAGCAAAGATGGACATATTATGCGGTTTACTTATATGGAATATAGTTGGGGAAAAACTACAACTAGGTATACAACATACCATGTCAATATTATTAGATATTTTTCCCTTGCACTTTTTTTCTATTACATGCTTTCATGCCACCACTCTTTCCAATATAATCAGCGTATTGTTCAACTTGAATTTATTGAAATAGTTTCATGCAACGAATGAGCATGGTGAAACTCGAGTTTTCCACAAGAGAGAAGAAAAAACACATACCGTGGAAAAAATTTAACAGAGGCGAATATCGGCTGTGAGCTAGTCGCACTCTCAGTCATGGAGCAGCAATATTGGCCTCCAAAGAAGTTGTACAAAGAGATTTTTTAATAATAATAGTAAAAGTAATATAAGAAGAGTGTAGGTATCTCATCTCATGCTACTCAGTATTCTCGGTTTTGCAGCCACTCGCCACAATATTTTGTTGGGAAGAGATAAAATAAAAGTAGGATCATGGTAGCAGCAACAGCAGCGACGGTGGTACATTGCTGATGTGGTGGGGTAACCCTAGCAATTTAATTGCCCTACAACAAGGCCTTTTAGAAGAGTACAATGGCAGCCTTTTTGAACATTTTTTTTGTTCGGGATGTGACAATATTACATGTGTGTGCACAGATTTTGAATATTTTGTTGCCCCAAAAAATGCAGCAGTTTCGTTGTCGTTATTTCTTTGTTCGCTGTCCCTCTTCATCAATTTCCAATATTATTTCCGTACATTTATGTTTTATTATTATTATTACGCTTATGCAATGTTGGAATACCTACAAAAAGTAATAATAAACCGGATATTATGTTTCATGGAATTTTCTCTTGTTGTTATACTATGCAGGGGGATTCGGTTACGATTTATTTATTAGGTGACATAAGAAATTCTATCACTGGGCCTCTCCTTGTCTTCTTCTCTGTCTCTAACGACATCCGGTAGATATTACATTGCCGAAAGAGAACAAAATACAGATTTGAGTACATGAAATGAAATGGGATGCGGGAGATTGGCTCTTGTTTTGTGGGGAAATCGACTACAGAATGAAAATGGTTTGGCAGAAAAGAACAAATATTTTTCCTTGCTACATATTTGCATAATATCTGTGCCGTTATAGATATCGTGCGTTTATTGTGATTCTCTGCTAGGAATAAAATCTTTGACTGTGTAGTAATGCCGACAAAAGGAAACAAATTGCATTTGAGCAAGAAATTCTTCGCTTTTTAACCTTCTTCTTCCTTTTCTATATAAATTCATATTTTATAAATGATGATTAGATGGAAACGTTGTAACAAATACTACTGCATTGCATTTGTAAATGATCAATGAGTGAAAAAGCAAGCTTGAAAAATATGTCGCTGATAAAAAAGGGACGGACGATGAAAAATGTTGGTGGTGGTGCGGTGCACGTTGCTGCTCTACTAATGTCGACCATTGGGGCATGTCAAATTGAATGGAACACACGTCAGAAAATTTTTGCGGACGGAAGAGCAAACTTATTAAGTTGAATGTTTGGTGAAATTGCTTTTGGCGACTTTGGTGGAATGCCTTCCACCTCAGTACAGCAGTGCTTTTAATTTATTTACCTAACCAATGGCGCAGTGAAATGGACTGCTGCTACGTATTATTAGATTTTGCGATATGATAGAGATTCCGTACTAAATGCAAACACTATAGGTAGTTGCGGGAAGGAAAAAGTCAAATAAAAAAGATATCAGTTTAAAGTCTGTGTGATGTGTTGATAGGGACAACCGTAATCATTTCTTGCCCCAAGTGATCTGCCTTCGAATTTAATCCTTTACTGATCCTAATACCGTATCGCTTTCCCTTTCCTCCTGTTATATGATCTGTAGCGTTAATGCCACTCTCCTCCGCTTCTGCTGTCGACAGTTTTAATTCCTTTTTGGTAGTAGAGGCGCTATTTGTTTGAATAGTCCATGTGTGCTTACCTAAGTCGATATAAAACTTGATACTCTTGTGTGTGTGT
>JAANSP010000019.1:0-46042 GCA_036850745.1 Homidia socia
ATTAGTAATGATACCCCTTTGAAAATATAGCATGATGGCTCACACAAAAAAGTGTGTTACGGGACACTTATTGCTTAAAGTTTTATTTTTATTACTGTAATAAATGTTAGTGTTTTGTGTTAAAAAAAAAAGATTTTTACTTCTATATTTCTCGTCTTGTAAAAAGATACAAATACAAATTGTCTTAGAAAGTGTGTAAATTTGACATTTATTCAATTGTAACATGTAATAAGAAGAATGGGCAAGATCATTTTTGTAAGATAAACACATGTGCGAGCGAGCGACCCTTTTGGTACATATTTTTTGCCTTTTTTGCCTTTTGTTCCAAAGATGATAATAATGATGACTTGTTTCAAAAAAGAGACATGAATGCATGCAGTGTCAATGGGAGTAGTGCGGCCTTTTCTGGTTGACGAAGGTAAGGTAAATATGTTTGATAATTCGTCATGGATGTGGGAGGTAGCTGCTCTCTAGTAGCTCATCATCATACTTCCAAGATGGAAAAAAGGATCATTGATGATAATATTGTAAATGGTGCAGGAACAGAGCAGGCCATGGTTAACTTGCCATTTCGAGCTGCACCAGTTATCTAATCGATCCTGCTGACATTTAACAATTAGTTGTCTATGGCATCTGGCCTGTGAGGGTGACATGATCTTGTAGTTTTGATAGAGCCGGACATATTATGAAGATGAGATGAATTACATAATACCTATGTACACATTTATTTCACCACAGGCTTTGGTGAACATAAGTTTTTCGAGTAAAATTTCAAACAGCATTAAATAAGAAATTTAGATTTTCTTTCGAATAATTTATAAAACTTTCGAGCTTGTCGACGGTTGTAAAATTCGGAGTTTTGTTCTGGTTTAGAAGGACTGTATGGCTTAGTATTATTTATTCACTGATTTCATCCGACTCAATTTAGTCAATTTTGAGCATGAGGGGTACAACGGTACTAGCCCAAAAATGTAAAAGAGGAAAAAACCATAAAGATCAGGCCCAACCCGGGCCAAGTAAAAAGGAAGATAGCGTAAAAAGTAAAGTTATATTGCATAGTGCATTCTTCTTCTTCACTAAACGGGAGAAAATGTAAAAAGAGAACAGAACATTGGTTTCTTTGTTCCCACAAAGTGTAGTAGGCAATAGACATGCTATTCTAGCAGTTACGTGTACAATCAAAAAAGAGGAAGCGATATAGTCAAGGAAAATGGAAAAAAATATTTTGCAATAGCATTTTTTGCAATTACTTATGATGATTTAGCTTATTAGGTCTTTACAAGAGATAATTCAAATGTATACCTGTCATATCAAATCATGCATGTTTTCAGTAAAATCACCGAGTAAAAACTAGGATGGAAGGAAATGTCATTAAAATTGTACATTATTGGCGGATTGACTTCATTTCAAACATTTGACATGGGTTTTGAAAAAAGATCAATGTTATTTTTACCCGTTTTTATACTGGATCTATATCAGAGATCATTATTATTATAATTGTGAACCATTTTTTATGTCAACAAAGTCGCTTGCTTATTATTGCATGTGTACACATAACTGTTTTATGAAGTCTACTATTATTATTGACTAACAACAAAAGGGTCACACAAATAGTAAATATACACATGCCTACTTAGCTGCCTAGGTTCATTTCTAGATGCGCCTTTTGTCGCTTCTTGCTACTACTAAGCATTATTATCCACCATTAACTTTATTGCTGTTTCTTCATACCAATAAAAAATCACAACACTATTACGATGATAACGGATGATCATTGTGGCGAAATAATGAAGGAAAACTGTTAAAGTTTTTTTTACACATGAAGATGAAAAAACGGTATCTGTCACCGAAGAAAAGGTAAAATTGGTTTTTTAGAATAATAACTGACTACTAAGCTATGTAGGTAGGTATGGTGTATCAATAAAAACAATTAGTCAACTTAACTAGTAAAATAGTAATAAACTACTTCACTACTTCAGGTGTGCATGCACTTTAAACAATTTAGATCTCCAACCTTTTGTGCAAGAGGATTCCTTCCGTTTGTCTTTTTCCCATTGGTGATCAGGATGCAATTTACACGGCACACAAGTGGCAGAGTAAAAAGTAGTAAGCAGCGCTATTAGCAACAGCCGTTAAAATATTAGTATGATTATTTGGTGATTCAGCAAAAATGTCGGCATCTTTGATAGCGTTTTTGTTGTGTGTAATGAGAAAAATTAGATCTGCTTGTCTGCGATAAAAAGACCTACTTGTATGCCATGTGTATTAATATATTGCGCGTATCTAATGTCATCAATTAAATGTAAAGTGTCATCACCGATGTTGTACAGTTGTTTACGGTGTAAAATCTTATGATAAAACGCTTACAGAAGAGTTGGTTATAGTAAACTGATGACTTGGCTTGACTGCAAGCTGGATAATATAACACGTGTGTGTGTATGTGTTAGTGACACCGGATATCTTGAACGGGATGATGATACTGACAGGGGAGATAGGATGTAATAATAATAACAATATTATTACGTTTCTATCTGATCATTCTGATCTGACAGCCAACAGGAAAAAAACGGCGTATCACGGTGCCCCGAAACGCTTGCTGTAAAGTAGTTGTAAGACGTGAATGGGAAATCCGGAATGTGAACACACGACATCCGTGAGGTTTTTTGAGTAGTTTAACAATGACCTGTTCGGTGGCTCATGGTAAAATATCAGGTAAATTAATATCAATGAATGGTAAATATAAAATACAGACTTTTGAGACAGAAACATGGAATCAGGTTTAGATTAAGATTTTTACTAAATTACGCATTTCTTCGCCATTGGTCACACTTTTTTATTCTTTTGAAATCTAAAAACTAAATACCAACAATTTTTGGGAAAGCAACATTTAAAAAAATATCGGTATACAATTTTTTGAATAATTTGCCACACTTGGGTATTTGTTTATACTAATCTAATGCACAACAAGTAGTAAAACATAGAACAAATTATAGAATTAGTGTTACATTGTCACCCTAAACAGATTTTTTTCAGTTCTAAAAATTAATAATAATAAGCTTTGTCTGGATAACCTGTATATATGCCATATTTGAAATCAATTTGACCAAGGGCACAGGAGTTAGAGCTCGAAAGCCGCCCAAAAGTACGAACAAACTGACACAGCAAATTTACAAAGACATGTCACCTATTAATGATCATGTGCTCATATTATCATACCAGTCGTGAGTGAGAAGTGTAAATTGTAGCAAAAAAGTAACATGAAGCATCTTTCCTTTTCCATTTTTTGGCTGGCGTTAAGTGTCAAATGGTATGAACAAGTTTACGAGTTTACTTTGAGCCGTATTATTCACACGTTTGAAAATGACTCTCATCACAGCACGCATACGAACGACAAAGTGATTCCTTCTGTTACCCCTGCTGGGTTGCCACAATGAGTCCACATTTTGAACCTTTTTAATTTTCTTTTGTAGCCGCTTTTCCCAAGCATATTTGTTGTCCAAATGTCTCTTTTTGAGAGTGTGTTATGATACCGCGTGAATAACGATACAGATATGTAAGCAATATATGTATTTACATGCTTGTATAACAAAGTCAAAGGTAAAAAAATTAACTATTTTTCGTACCTGCATTTCTTTCCCTTTTTACGTAAAAATTAGAGTGTTGTGCTTTGCTACTGTTGCAGTAGTGTTGTTTTTTTCTGCGACTGTTTTAATATTTTTAAGAGAATGATGCTTTTGTTGCCCATTCATATTGTTGCATTGGAAAATGAATGGTTATGCTGGCGACCCCACCTAGTAGGAGGCACCTACTTCATTTGTAGAACAAGAAAAGAAATGAGAAATACCTGAATGAGTAGACAAAAGGAAATGGGATGTGAAAAGCGAGAGTACAAGTCTGCTGCTGTTTTAAGAACGGCTCTATATTCTATAATAATGCAATAATTCCAAACAGCAGGAAACAATAGTAACGTATACCCCTCTGCTTAAAAAATAAAAGCAATAAGAAGCATTTATTCATAAAAAATTCAAAAAATTCAATGATTATTCGAAGTTCAAAAATTGAAGGTTCATAGTAAACAGCATAATAATATTGTGTATTTGTATGCCCGTAAAGTGCTTTATTGTTTAACGTAATGATGTTTTTTGTATTTTTCAGTATTAGCCGATGCTCATTTTCCTGCACATTCCATTGGACGCAAAAATGGAATCCCTGTTATACGCGCTGATGGAGTGAAGGAGATTCCAAGGTTATTGGCCGCAATACTCAAATTAATTGATTTGGATACTCACATTCCTTCCCCTGTAAGTAATTTTAATTTAGCAAATGATAGCTCAAAAAATGGTTATCAATACATCAACTTTCATGCATTCATGTCAATTTTTTCTGAAACAGGCTGCAGTAATGGATGTGACAAGCGATGATAAAGCAAAAGGAATGCAGACTCCACTTCCGAGTTGGTGTGTGTACGAAAAACTCTGTCAAGAGACTTTGTCTGCTCCTACTAAACTGAGTATCATTGAGCGGTAAAAATATAATCTAGTGGAAACATTTTTCTAAACTGTGAATGAAGATCTCCTCTAAACTCAAGTAATGTTTTTATTCATAGTTTCCAATTTTACGTCAAAGCTTCGGAGGCATCCGTTATTGTGGTTACAGGGTATGATATGTTCTGTTAAATTTGTGCCATAAATTATCGTGACATCAATAAAATGACACGATGACGAGATTGTATTATTTATAATAACTTTGTATTTATCTATGCAATTTCAGTGACACTTCAGTGTATGCAAACCTGATACTAACTAAGGGTGTCATCGCAAGCCTTGAATGAGTTCAGCTTCAATTGATTAAACTTCCACAAGACAGGGCCATACCAATTCATCAGCGTTAAAGATAAACGACAAATAAATATATTTTATGTCGGATTTTGAATGTATATCTGTTAGAAATTATTATGCCAAATGCAACAGTGCCAACCAAAAATTACATCTTTACTTGTGAAATTAAATGTGATGACGATTTTCCGTCCAAATTTAATATGCACTTATCCAAATAGTAATTTACTGTAGCCATCTTTACAACAAAAAATAAAACAAAAAACTTTATTTTTAAAATGATTAAATGACTATAAGTATTCATTATTAATCCAATATTTCTTACGTAAACGAATGTCCATTCAAAAGTAATCAAGCGCTACAGGTTGTAAACAATTTTGAAAATTGAATTAAGGCTCCTTCGTGTTGGAAAAGTATGATCTTGAGAATACTGGTTGCTGAATCCACTTCCGGTGTCTCATCTTTAGCCGTTAGTTTTACGAATGTTTTATAAGCTTCCAAAAGATGGCTGCGGCTTCCCCATAAATAGTTCAGATTTCAGATGTGTGCCAGAGATCCCTCGAAAATCTGTGATGAATCCTAATTAGACTGATTAACTTTGACAGAATCAATATAGGTAGTATGCAATGTAACAAATGTTTTGCAATCTATTATTATACATAAGACAATATAAAGAATCAAAATAATAGTTGAGCTGAGAAATTAGCGTACAAAAATAATTGCACAGTATATTTATGATATGCATGGATGCAATATAAAAAAGAATTTTTAAGGAGCGAAAACTATTTACTTAAATGTGAATGTCTGTCCGTTCATTCAACTTTCGGAAAGTGAACACCTAAATCCAATAAACTGTAATAGCTACATTTCAATTCTGTTTTTGTCAATCGATTACTAATCATCGGAATACCTGATGTACAATTTTGTATCTCATCGATCAACAGTGACCCTTATGATTTCAGGAACCTTTAAATGGATACGTACATTATGTATAGTATACAGGCTATGTAGAGACTCTAGCTATAAAATACTGATGTTATATTTGTGTTATCCGCATGGCTTTCACTACTTCCGAAATTATGGATTGTTAAGTTTATTGTTGCAATTAAATTCTATTTTTACATTTGGCATCTTATACATTACGTGAACAATTAACCATTTTTGCCATACACTGAAATTTGTATCTAGAATTGTTCATCTTTGTTTTCATAATTTAAACACTTTGTTTTTCCTTCATATGTATCTGATCTTTTATTGCTTATGACTTTTTTGAAATTTGAAAACGATTTCAAGGTGATACTACTTTCTGTTCATTTCCTCAAAGCCCGTCGTCGAGAACGGTGTTTGCATCTTTTCGTTTTGCGTTCTCCTCCGCTGTGTATGGGGCGCCACCTGTTAAAATACATTGCAAACTTTATGCTCAGCATTGATGAAAATCATGTTAATTTCTTTCCTGTACATACTTTTTTCTCCCATCTTTACTAAAATTTTAATCTGATCCGAATGATACAATGGCTAGAATATATGCGTTTTATGATTCGTTAAAACAAGACCTTCTAAACTTTTATCATACAAAGTCTCCAGCAACACCACACACAGTTCTATCTTTTCATTTTCACCTTGCATTCCCATTTATTAGCGACAATAAATGTATTCTCATGATGCTGCAACCTTCATCAAATGATGATGATGTCATTTGGATAAGTGGGAATGGCGCCAGCTTCATGTCAATACTCCAATATTTCTAGAGATTTCATCAAAGGTCGTCTGAATATTAGGTAACAGGTAAGTGAATGCAACTCTGCCCTTAATTAATCCTCGAAAGTCTACTGTACTTAAAAATACACAATGCAATACCAATTTATAAAGCTGATTTATCATGAGCAATTAGGTATTTATTTTACAGTATGTTTCATGTCATTCATTGTTGTAGTCAGTCAGAGAAGTTCTTTATCACTATCTGTCTTGTTCACGTTCATCCGCCAAAGCAATTACTATCATCACGACTGACAGATTTTAAAACCAGCTCAGCCAGATTTCCAAAAGTAAACTTTCATCAATTCAGTGGCACGCATGTATTCTCCCAAACCGTTCACGCTCCCAAATCTTTTGTCCTTAATTAGCAGTTATAATTAACGCTGCTGTTGAAACATATCAAAGTCAAGAAAACAAATTTCTCTGCAATCACTCTAAACTCTAATGTGTTATGCAGAAGATATAAAATTACAAGTTTATAAACCCTCTTTTCACATTTCTCTTTCTCGTGTATTTGCACAGTTGTCACATGATTTCACATTATTGTAAAACGTTATCATGAAAACTCAAGACGCCTCTTGTACTGGTTTCTATGGTTGTTGTAGTCACTGCTGCGGTTGGTTTTGGCCACACGTTCCTTTCTTTCACAACAAAACAGAAATTTTCTGCAGTAGCAACATTTTAGTCGCCGTATAACAGCTAGAGATATTCTTTCAACGATCATTTTTATCTTACAATAAAATCCACACTTGTGAACATGTAAAGGGCATTTCGTGACTTTCTTTTTTTTCTTCAAAAAATAATCATTCTGCACTCTTTCGGCTTTTGTCTGATTGCTCATAAAAACGTGGCAACATGCTATTTATGTATATACAAACGACGAGTGTGTGACTTGTGACGATGAATTTAGTTAGTGGTGTGTGTGCATACATGAACATTTATGTTGGAATGTGCGACGAGTCTTAGATCCTGAAAAAAAACAGTCCTTTCGTCGTTGTAAGAGCACATTTGTAAATACCTAAGTTATTTACGTGGGTACACATTCAAGATTCATTCGAGGCGGCGGTGGTGGAGGTGGTGGTAAGCAAAGAGTACAATAATGTTATCGGTATACATGGCTGGCTTTTTCTTCCGCCGCCTTGGAGTGGCTTTTGCTCATTGCTGATAACGCAGCACTGCTGCACAAAAGGTTGACTAGATAAGAACAGTAAGAACAAGTATACAAGGGTTTTATGCCCACTCACCTTGTGAAGTGCTTGTTGCCTCACATCTCATGAATGACAGAGTTATAGTCGAGAAAGCACGTATTTTTTGTTTCATTTCCTATATAAAATTGCCATTTAAAAGCAGTCTGACAAAGCGATAAGCTCCTTTCATTCTGTGCCTCCTCCCTGGTCAAAAATAGGGAAACAACTTGCTTGTATCCATATATTTTTCTTCTTCTTTGATTTCTCTCCCTCTACACATAAGCAACGTAAAAACATTAGAAAAAAAGAGGATGTCGTCGTAGATGGCTAATTATTTCTTTAGGAATAGAAATAAACTCATTGACGCCATCACTAAAACGGCATGGGAAACAACTCCGTCACTATATAATATTACGGTGATGAATTATATTGTTAAATCTACTTTTGTCTCTCTCTCTCTCTCTTTTGTCACACTACTCAACTTGCAACTTAAGCAGCACCATATGAATATCATTAATGTACGATAAGATTAGATATTTGCAAAGCCAAATTGCCAAACTCTGTTTTCTTACTGATCGCCCTCTTCTTTTCGTTGTCACTGTCGGTCGTCATCATCACTGTCGAATGAGATCCAATTCTTGCTACAAAAATGGAATAATAGAAGAAGTGAAACATTGCATGTACATTACATCAACTATTGTCAGCATGATCATCCCCAGTAGCAGCAAAAAAAGTCAGTGACGTTCCTGAGGGGACTCAAGTGTGTGCACTTGATAAATGGCTGATATTGCAGTACTACCACCACCGACATTGGTGGTTGTAGTACCGTATTATTGCCTTTTCTATTATTATTATTATTATTATTAAATAAATGTAAAAGGTGGAAGAGAGGAATAAGAAGAATACCTAGTAGCATGTATATAACATCATTTCATAACATCCGGGCTAAAAAGAAGGATTACTCAATCATTATTTAATACGAAACAAAGTCAGCTTGCCTACTGCTACTACAGCAGACATGTGCATAACTCAAAGTGGTGTAATAATTTTAAATAAAAAGATGGCAGATTTACTATTCATAACTGCATATATATGCGTGTATACATATCTCCAACTAACTGTAAAAAAATTCACAAGAACGAGTCGGGAGCATATCAAGTTATGGTTATCATGATGATGATGACGATACCACCACTGATGATGATCATGAAGATGATTCTATAGAGGGAAACACAGACACGGTCTTTACTTGAAAAGTACTTGAATGCTCGCTAAGTGCTAAGCTGCTTTCACTCTTCTACCTTTTGTACAGGCTCACTTCTCATAAATTTCCCCTTTTTCCTCTACAGCCTCCATTAGAACATGCAAGGTTGGTAGCGTATGCAAAGTAGGAAAAAATTACATTAGAATTTAATGGAGAAAGTCAAGTTCTCAACTTATATGCAGATCAAGCTGTCCATGGGAGAGAGAGAAAGAAAGAGGTAGGGGGAAAGAGAGAGAGGTGAAGAAGAATGGAGGATGAGTTGAAGAGAGAAAATGATGAAACGCTTGAAAAAAGTACAATTGCGTAGTACAATGCAGGATTATATGTATCCATGTCACGGATTTTCATTGTGGAAAAATCCATAAATTTTCACAAATTCTAAGTATTTCAAAATGTGTTCAATAATTTTTTTAACACTGCGCTAGGACTGCCTAGAAATTATCATTTTGTGGGTGCAAACGACAGGATTAGTAAAAAAGGCAAAGAAACTTAGTTTAGGATTTAAATTTTAGACTTATTTTTTAAATCAGTCACGACTCCATCAAAAGATGTATGCAACTGCGTTTTCTGTTATTTAAATATCTATAGCCCGCTGTTGCTGCTGCGAGTGCTGCGACTGCTGCGGCTAAAAAACTGATACGATGCACACGGAAATTATTATGCATAGTAATAATGTATAATGTGCCTGTTTATATCTTTACCACTAATCTCACATTCAAAATTTCAGCTAGCAGGCATGGGACACAGTGGCAGCGGTGTGAAGTTAAGGGGCGCATATTAATAAGCGAAATTGTTGTAAAGTGAAAGCAAGCCACTGCCATCATCGCCATTATCTTCAACAACAACAACAGCGGCAGTAGCAGCAGCACTGGAATTATATAAGAGCAAGCAAGAAATCAGTTTGTTCAAAAAAACGCTAAGATTATGCCACGAGCTTTTGTATCAAGTCGGTGTGATCTCGCTTCAGCATCAACTAGTATATATTTGTCTGTTCAGTAGTGCTCACGCAAACCCGCGAGCAGCAGCCAGTTGGACTGCAAAGTAAGCAAGAGCCGCACACTACTACACTGCTTGAAAGAAAGAGTGAGGGAGAAAGAACGTGCACAAGTGAAAGCCAAGCCAACCAACAAGCAAAGCAGCAGCTCTAGTTGTAAAAAGCGTCTCTCTCATTCTATCAATCCATCCATCTAACTCGCTCTCTCTCTCTCTTCACTTGTTTCTCGTCATTTTCATATGGATTTATCAAGACGCCCTGGAATAATTATCATTTCTCTTTAGGAAAAGCAGACACTTGCCAGAGATATTTACTTGCTTAATTTAATCAACTCTGTATTGTATCATTCCACCAGTGCAAACCTATAATCTGCAAATTACTCATTTGTTTTGTACGGCTTCTTCTTGCAGCTCGTTGAGCTGTCGTGACAGGAGCAACCAGCAACAGCGTATGAATATAGTGTTTGGATACTATACCCACTTTTTTCCAGAATATCATCAGAAATTACATTACACACACAAGTCCTAATATTGTCTACCACCGCAAATTACTTTGCTAATGACTTGAAATCATGTAATGTGAGAAAGTTGATTGTTCCGCTTCCCTTTTTTGTGCTCCTACAATCTTTTATAATTCAAAGTTCATAACAACAACAACAACAAGAGATATATTTTTACACATAGTGCAGTGCTGTGTGAGCATTGATAGCACCTGAACATTCAATTAGTACACAACAAAGACTCGTATAGAAAGAGGCTGGCAGAAGAGAACGCGTAGCAAACAACAAAGTATTCTAGAACACAACGTTTTCATGCTCTTGTTCTTGGCAGATTTTGCTTTCTGCTTTTGAGTTTTCTCCTTCAACCTTTATTCTTGTGTCGTTTCCGACGGAAAAAAGTTCATTGTGCAAAACTCGACCTTTCAACGTTCCAGTGGTAATGAGTAGGTTGGGATTCTTTCACTGTGAAAAAAACAAAAGAAACTATTATAAATATGTTATCTATCATTATCAATTTTAAAATTTGATATTTGCAAGGAAAAGTTTTTGAAAAAGTTTGCAAATGTTTTAATGGCCACAATATGCGTGTGCGTTATTAGTAGTTTAAGTATACACACAAAACTTAATTATGGCGCAATTATTAACAAACTGAGGGATAATATTTCGAGGGACTTGTACTTAAAATCTGGATGATTTGCATAAATCACATTAAAGAATATCAATAAACTCTGTGTCCTAATGAAAGTTTTTTGTGGTCATATGCTACTAAAAATATTCTGCTTAGTTAAAAGTGTGCAATGCTATTTTACTCCCTTTCACTCTCTCATTTAAAAAAATACAATACTGTGTCACGTACAAGAACAAGTATTAGCAAAGCACACAGTGTTGTACGGCAGTTGTTGTTTTTATCGTGCGGCTTTTTAATGACGTGCTTTTATGAACACATTTTTATTGGCACTTTAATATAGACTTGTGGTTATAGTGTTTATGAATCCTGTTTTTCTTTTATGTGCTGAACTGTTTTATATCCAAAAGTGTACCAGTATCAATAATTTCATTACTTGCCCATCTACAAAGAGTGACAGTCTTTTTGCTCAGCACTGACGATGAGAGATTTTGGTAAGAATTTCCACTTCCGACTGTATGCATACTACCCATTTGGTATTTTATTTAATAAGTAAATAGTGTAGTCATTTCTAACTGGACAAAAACACAAACACCGAAAAAAGTGGTACAAGTTGAAATGCAAAATAAAAACTTGAATGATGCAAGTAAATAAATTTATTAGATCAAATAGTTCCTCAAGTTGTAAGGAAAAATAAAAGTATTTTTTTGTAAAATTTCATTTAATTATTTTTTGAAAAAAGAATGTTCTTCTTTTTGAGGTGGACACATTTGTTAGCCCTTTTTGATGGCTACTTATTTTCATTATTAAAAGTATTACAATGAATATGCGAGAATATTGTGATACCTTCAAGGCTTCAAAAGAAGCAATTTGCTGCGTATTTAATTACAATTAGTGGATCCTGAGGACAAGAACACATAATGTCCTTTTTTCTGAGAACAGTGAAGAGTTTATCTTGTCATCATCTTTGATTTTTAATTAAATATGCCATTTTTCGACGCTACGGCCAAATGACAACCTTCTATTGGAGCTCCTCTCCATCCAAACTTGCCTAAACAAGGCAGGGGGCAAATTCATACTCGCAATATCCATTCAGTTTTTCTCTTTCTTCCTAAAACCCGAGATTGATTTCATAAGAACTCAAAATGAACACAACAAACTACTCAAATAAATAATGAGTTGTTTGAACAACTTGTGTGCCACACTACAATCCAGTTTCACTATCCAAATGTAAACTGATAAGTTGCTTTGAATAATTTCTTTAAAAAAATGAAATATTAAACTCGGCGAAATAACAGCACATCCGCTGTAGTGGTTAGAAAAAAGTTTTTTTGTTTGTTAAAGAGAAATGTTTTTGGGTAGGGCTTTTGGAGTTGCAACTTTTAAATTTCCATTTCTGAGCATGGAAATTCATCAAAGAAATAATTAGTTGCAGAGTCTGCAGTAGTCTAGGAGTAATCAGCAACTTGTTGTCATTGCTTGATGCCATCATCATCATCACGATACTTCAACTTGAAAAGGTAAAAAGCGACATTGATTTTTTTTCTCCTTGTAAATACCTACCTCTCTATGCTCCTTTAAACTTCTCAGGTATGCGTAACGTTCTGGAGAATTATCCCGCGTGGAGTATGCTTATGCAAGTTAATGTATGCATGTACAAAAACTCAAGGTGAAACCATAAAAAAAGAAAACTTTCAGAGTTCAGCAAGACGGTTGGGCTGGTTTTTTGATGGATAAAATCTAATATTGTCGTAATTGAAGTTTTAATTAGCATTTACACACTTTCAGCTGTTCTACTTGTTTTTCTCTTGTGAAAAAAATCATTTGATGCAGCAACCTTGTCTGAAAGTATAATCATCATCATGCATAATATATCTCCTGCTTTTTATAATAAATAAGGTGTACAGATGATAATGTGCAAGATTTTGCGTCTAAAAAGTATTTATTTTTGGACGGACATACATACATACGTAATACGCAGGCACACTAAAAATTTGTCTCAAGAAGCAACATTGTAATATTATTAGTATTATTAGAAAACTTTTCATGCTTAACTAGAGGGGATAATCAGAATGTATTAAAGTTCAAAAAGGTACTTTCTCATTCATTCATATAAAATGATGCACAGCATAATATTTGCTTAAATGAAGAAAGGGTAATAGTAAAAGTTGCTACAACATTCTCATTTACAAGTACGACTTATTATTTGCCTGTCTTTTTTTCGTGAGCACGTTTCAAAGTTATTTTTGGTAGCAATTATCTGGCACGCATGCAAGGTTACCACCACTACCGCCACTACCACAGCAAGACCGCTTATCCTCACGGTTTTGTCTTTATAGCTTCTTGTTTGTATGTCTACCTGCATTTATTTTCCCCGGTAGATGCAATTCTGCTCCCATAACACTTTTTTCCTTGGACCTTTCTCCGTTGTTGCTGTTGTAGCTTGGAAAGCTTGTGAATAATAAAAATAATGACATGTTGCAACAGCAAATGAGAACACTAATTACATGGCTTCTCATTACAAGCAATGTGTGGTGGTGGTGGGTGCATGTCAAGCGCAAACTAAACTTAAACTTTTTTGACTTTCCACGTCAGTAGCACACGTGTACAGGCACACGTACGTACGTAAATACTTGCATTAAAGTTTGATACAAGTGTAAAGTTTTTGATCACTATTTTATTTAAATGAGCTGGCGGTGCTGCTTGCTAACTGTCTTAACGGTGGGCAAATAATTTACAATGTTATAAATTATTCACAACTTTTGCATTTCATTTTTCGAAACAAGTTGACCAATCTTGGTGGAAGGTCATTGTTGTACGTAACCCTTAACCTTTGGATTAAAGTTGTAAAAAAGAACAAAGGCCATTTTTGTCATTTGATCTTGTCCTTTCAAGGCAAGACGGAGTGGGGAATACGAAGATTCGTTTTTTTATATAAAAAAAGCTTGTTCAACACAAGTACATTTATGTTAGCAGACAGCTAGTTATACATGATTTGCATTAATTCCAAGGAAGCTTGTACTACAAAGACTACATGTTTCTTGACGTTTTGTTGTGCAGCAGCCTCAAGGTTTTTTCTAAAGTGCAATGGTTAAAAAGCTTGCGTAAATTGCATGCGTTTCCGGCTAAATACAAATATATAAACCAAAACTTTTCAACTGCAGACGGAAAGGTAGACAGGTTAAGTTCTTTTTTTACTTTTCCGAATTAGAAAACGGATTTAATGTTCAAATATAACAAACTAGCAAAAGGGCATATTTAAAAAATATCAAGATTTTTGGGGTGTGTTTTGAAGCTCTCCTGTCAAGAGTTGCTTTTTGAACAGGTTTAAGATAGCGTAATTATTAATTTACTAAAGCAGAATAAAAAATGTCCACAGAAATCATGTTCGTGCACAAGTATCTGGACAAATCGTCGGACCAACAGACATACTCAAAACTCGCATAATTTAGTTCAATCAGCTTTCACTTCTTAACAAACTTTTTTCCCTTCCTTTGTTGTCAATTTGTCACTTGGCGTCAGCAGTAGATGGAAATAACAATTGCTAGAAAGCATCTCTTCTTCACGCATCACTTCTACCAAAAATTACATTTTTCATCTGTATACACACACCGGTAGCGGGACCAGCATTGAAAATAAGAATTGTACTAATGCAAACTTTATCATTACAGAAATCAGGGAGAATGAAGAGGAAACTTTTGCGTTATGTTAGATAACTTTACTTATGCTCCCGGAAACATTGTTTGAAAAAGAAAAAAAAAGATGTATTTTATTATAGCACTGACTTGAACAGTGTCACTTTTTCATATAGCGTTTAAAAAGAGGGACCAGCATTGAAAATAAGAATTGTACTAATGCAAACTTTATCATTACAAAAATCAGGGAGAATGAAGAGGAAACTTTTGCGTTATGTTAGATAACTTTACTTATGCTCCCGGAAACATTGTTTGAAAAAGAAAAAAAAAGATTTATTTTATTATAGCACTGACTTGAACATAGTGTCACTTTTTCATATAGCGTTTAAAAAGGAAAAGTAAGCAAATGCGCTGCCGCTTGTTCATTCATGCATGTGTGGTTAGAAAAGGAACTATTTTTTATCTAAATGTAAAATTTCATTTCCTTAATCAAAAATTCACCTTTATGCGGTGATATTTCTCAAGTACAGACATACATTCATGTATATTTATTACACAAGCCAGTTCACCAAATGATAATGATTAACCGCAATGCGGTTATATAACATGACGCTGGTGCATATTATTCCGGCAGATTATGAGAAAATGAAACTCTGCTCGGTTACGTCACATGAAATGGGTGGATGTAGGTGGAGAGTGTATCGGTAGGTAGGGCAGAGGTTTCCCTCTCTCTCTGTGTGTGTTATATTATGATGGCAATATAATATGCAACATGATTCATTTATGCCAACCATAAAATTTGGTGGAATTTGAAGTATCGCTTGAGTTTGTTTTTCCAGCCAGAGACCACACACATTATACCCATGACCTCCTCCACTGACTTTGTCTTTGGCATCAAAAATGAAAAAAAAATCTTTATTATCTTGGCTTAGAAAGGATCGACCGCTACCTCCCATCACCACCTTACTTTTTTATGAATGATTTTTAACATATTTTTTGAGCAATTTTTTTACCTTTCCACATTAGTTGACAAAATCACTACCCGGATAATAAACACACATGTCAACAATATCATCAGCTTTTGTCAGCGGCGTTTGTCGTAGTCGTTAAAAAAATCAAAAATCCAGATTACTACAAACTAATTCATATTAAACCCCCTCTAATTTCCTGCCTCAAAGCTGACAGAGCAGAGCATCGTAGTAATAAGCTGAGTCGGAGCTGGAGAAAAAAAACAGAAAAAAAACTAATAAGACGATTACAGTAATGCAGCAGCATGCTATCAACTTTCACTAACCAATATCAATAATATTTTATGCGCTCGGTAACGACATGACATGGTGTTTGAAGACATGATCATACATTAAAATGTCTGCAATCGGAAATTATATAGGGAAGGCAAGCCGTTTCATTTTTTATGCTCCTCACGTGAACCCTTTTTCCATCTTCTTTTTCCATCTAATAGGTATATAGATATAAAAAAGAAGATATAGTGTGCTTACTCACTACAGCTTAGGTACACATCGTCAGACATGTACTAGTAGTAATAATAATCGCATAATGTCCTTCTGCTCCTATTTTTTTATAATTCTCAGGTCAATAATTCCCTGGAAAAAGGTCGCTTCTTCTATATCTTTTCTTGTTACATGATGATCCACCCGGTGAAATACTTGTGCTCTCTTTCTCTCTCTCTCTGTGGACACTTTCGTTTGAATATTATTATGGTGTATCATGTTGTTGGTGGTAGTAAAGCCACTCAATAGGATGGTAACAAATTGTGGCCACGAAAGGAAAAGCAAGATGATGATGATGATGACGAGGACGACGACGTCGACGACGTGGCGTTGTTTTTAGTGACCATAAAGAAGGAAATAACCAGCTCCTTACACACGCCTCTCAATTTAATACACGAAAGTCAGAAAAAAATGTGGACAATGTGGACAACGCCATTAACATCCAGCACGACACTTTTTTTTCTCGTATACTGTCCTTGTATTTGGGGAAAAAGTTTATCATTTGTTAGATAACAAATTAGATAGAGAGATACAAAGAGAGAGAAGCAAGCAAACGAAAAAAACTTAACCTACCTTAGCTCCTATAAATATCCATCAAGTCTCTTAATGTGTGTAGGCATATACGTGGATGGATATAGACACTCACACACCTACTTCTTCATGTCGTCATTCAAGTCATCATGAGTGGCAGTGTTTAGTAGCTTCTTGTAGCCATCCTAAATACATAGGCATCTTATTTTTTTTAACCGTTTCTTCTTTTAGCAGGAAGAACTGTAACATGAGCAGTTTGAAAAATGGAGTGAGTGCGTCCATGTATAATGTGTGTGCTTGTGTGACTGTGTCCGCCGTGTGGTCTTTCTGATAGTATGACTGACTGGCTTGAGTGAAAGTGGAAATGTACGAAAGTCGTTGCTACTGCCGTAAGTGGGATCAGGGAAAAAGGAAAAGAAAAACGAGATAGCAATGAGATATACATTACTTACTGGTGGCGGTGGTGCTATTATAGTGGCAAGGAGTAGGACCCTTTCACAATTTTTTTAGCCTCTGCTGCTACTGCCCGTATAAACGTATCCAGTAACACAAAGTTGTAAAGTTGAGGAGCTCGGTATAGATATATATTTTTTGTCGAAACGTTATAGCACAGTTTAAAATATTCATAGCCTTTAAAATTCCAGTGGGACACGGATTAGAGATACTTCCGTTCATTTTCCCAGAATTTTTTTCCTTCGCCAGCAGAGAAAAAAGCGATAGGAAAGTTTGTGTAGTTGGTCCCATCACGCATTTACTACTATTATGGATATTTAAAGATGGAAAGAGAGCAAGAGGAGGTGGATGATGATTATAATGATGATGATGAGATATGTGGGGCAAAGGAAAAGAAAAAAGAAGGACGACGCAGAGTTCAAAAAGGTGAAATAACACAATAACAAAAATGTATGCCTCTGGAAATGAGATAAAAATTGAGTAGCAAAGGTTTTTTTCCTTCTTTTTTGCATCTCTTTCCCTCACTCATTCATTAACATTCCCAATGCAGCAGCAGCTATACGTCCGTATCAAAAATGGGCTCAAATCAACATCATCATCGGTGTGCGATAAACACAAGATGACAGATAACCTGCACAAAAATTATAGACACATATACACAGGCAGACACAAGCATGCCTACATGTTTTCAGTTGTCATTCTGCTTCTCTCACTTGATTTTACTTTTCATGTGTCCTTCCGTCTCTTCAATTTCCTGGAACTGTAACAAAGTGTGCATCTCGACCGAGAATGAAGCATCATGGCTTCTATTTATTTTCTCGCCCTAGTCATTTCATTTGTATGAAATCCTGCTGCTGCTGCTGGTACGGGGCCCATGCACATGCATTCTGTACGCATTACACGTGCAGCACACCTAAAATAAATGTATTTCTGTAAGCGCATGCCGTCACTTAAAAGCTTTCCTTTTTCTTGTCCTCTTGTCTCGGAATTTCTCTTTGGGTTAAGTAAGTCCCCACTACACTGCTTTCAAGCCTTCTTTTCTTATTATTATTTCCAGTGTCTTGTTTGCTGATATAATTAGTAGTATATGAATTTTAATTTGAGTGCTATTTTTGCATCATGCAAAGAACGTGGCAGTGTGTATAGTATCGACAAAGAAACTAGCAAAAGTATTTTTTGTTGTTAAATTAGAAAGAATCTCATTTTGATTAGCATCTCATCAACCTCAAGTGTCTCTCGACATATGGGAAAAATAGTACATGTTCGACTACACAACAAGAGGATAAGAGTAAAAAAAATCCGGTTTTCATAGAACTAGCAGAGGAGTTCCTTAAGGCACTTGTGCAACTGTATTTTGCTACCATTAGTTGAAGTAGTTTTAATGATGTGATCAAAACATCACGTAATGGATCTGCATCAAAAAGTTGTAAAGTTTGTTGTAAATATGTTGCTTTAATATAAATGGGGAAAATATCCCAGCAAGTAAATAAATATACACGTTTTAATGCATAAAAAAATAAAAAAATACGGGGAAATGTAAGAAGGTACATTGGCACAACCAACATTTCAAGGAGCATATACTGGTGCTTTTACATGATTACTGAGCTGATTTCTCCCCAGAAATTTCTCTCCTTTCACTGCCGTTCGCTCTTAACTTCAGACTTGTTATTGCGAGCTTTTCTTATCAGTAGCAACAATCATCCTTACATACTCTATACTTTTCCGTGTATAACCAAGAAGTAAAAGTGATTAATTCGTGTACTTTACTGCCCCTATCGTAACTATGAATCGAATGGAATAATAAAAAAATGTAATTGTACCTGGCTGAGCACCTCTTATGATGCTATCTCTTTCATTTTTGAGGTCAGTAGAAAAACTAACAAAATATTGTGAGCGCCATTTGCCGACCAAAACATTTGCGGCCCCTCAACTTGAAGAAATATAAAGATGTTGACCATTTATTATTAATATTTTTTAGTAAAAGATATTACTTTTTACCAATTAAATCATTTATCTTCTTAGTTTCACTTCACCAGGAAGAAAAGCAGTTTCAAATTATCAGCATATCACATGCCCAACTCACTTTGCCTTCCTTGCTGTAAAATGATTTATATTCTTGTTGGTATTTTTGATAATGTGCTTTCACACTCGTGCAAGTTCCTCCAAGTCAATGTTATTTATGATGAGGACGTTTAAAACAAGCTCGGTATTTTATCATTTTATTTTCTCTTGTAGATAAAGCGCTTGCTTTCCTTCTTCTCCTCTCAAAAAGGTAATTATATGAATGTGGAGTACAATTACAAGAAATGCTTGTCATTTCTTCCAGGCCATCCCATGCAGTCTATTGCTCCCGCCATATTTCCTTCTTCAACAAACAACATACGTATGCATATTTATACTGCTAGCTAGTCAAAGATACGTGGAGCATTTTCCCTCTAAAAATGCGTATTTCTCTGCCAAAGAATCTCATTCCTCTAAAAAAATTAGTGGTCAAGTCCACCATAGTCGGGCCGGCCTGCACGAAATAGAAAAAAGTCATGGGGAAACTATAAGCTTTCATTGTAGAACAGATGATGAAAGTAGCCAAGTAGATATTTTACAAAAAGATACAAATAGACTATTATTGTGGCAATGTGACCACAAGGTGTTTTTTGTTTTCCTTAAACACTCAAAAACCCTCTGCTCATGTGAGCTGCAGTATCATCATCAGTTACTCCATCTTAAGATGTGAAATTCCCAACAAGTCATGTGAACGGACAATGGTAAAAATAGTCACAATGGAAACAATATCCAATTCACGTTTTCTCTTCTTTTTTTCTTGCTTCCTCTATAAGTATGTGCCTTTGGAGTCTTTTAGAATACAGATGATAAAGACATTCAGTTACTCTTTCACACCAAGAATACAAACAGTTGTTGTGTAAGTTCGAAAAAAGTAGTAATCTGTTTTTCTTCAGAGGAGCTGCAGCAGTGGAAACTTAAATGCTACATGGTGTGTTATTGGGTGATTGTAGTGCTCGGCAAGAATAAATGTTTTACTTGTGTTTTTATTTACGAATAGTGCAAAAAGTTGCAGTAACAGTATGAAAAAGCATGTGCAAAGCTGCCCTGTTCTCCCGTCAAAATTCTCTGCTGTTAGGATAAAGGAGGAAAATGTGGGAAAGGAAAAGAAGCAAAAAGGAGCATGGCTTGTGTGGTAGTAGTGTTATAGCGGTATGCCATAACAATAATAGTAATAATAATAATATCAACGCGTAGGTACGCACACACAAGACACAAAAAAGCTTTAGTGGACAGCGGTAGTAGAGCAGCAACAAGAGTCAATTTGATCAAACTTAATGTAGTTTTTATTTTGGCAGCCTTTTTCTACTTCGCAACGGATATTTCTATATCCCTAAATAATGTCCATGCTTACATGAATTTACGTGAAGATACATCCGTGTATGTATAGATATGTATATGTACATATGTTGTATAGACGAGTGGGCAGGCACATTTTTTCTTTTGACATGGATCTAAAAATGAAGTGAAATGAAGAGCGAGGAGGGTATAACTTTTTATTTAGCATTCGACAAGAGAGTTATTGTCAGCGGGTTACTGACTTGCACTCCCACTACTACTACTACTAATACAACTACGCGAAAACAACAATCATAACTAACATATCACCAAAAGAAAGAAGAAGGGAAAGACAAAAATAATGTAATATTCGTACGTATCCTCACCAACTACAAGGACAACAATTACTTTTTTTAGAGTTGACGATAGAGTGGCGCTAAATCCGTGTGTATTTAACAATTCTGTTGTATCCGAGAAGTGGTAGTGCTGTAGTAGCTGCTGCTGCCATTATTGTAGTCTATAAAGGATTCGCAAGTGGTGATGCAGTTTCCTATGGCAAGTCATTGACTGACTGAGTGAGTGGCAACGTAACGTATTTCCTGTTTACAATTATCCCCTGAAAAATAGCGAAAAGGGAGAGATGTAACCAGAGAGAACTATTTGGTTTTATTCACTCTACCACATGCTGCTAAGCTTTGTAAATACTTGTAAATGTTGTCCTTGTCACCACCTATAATACATATAAGCAGGTGGAATAGTTGAACTATATGTATATAAAACTTGACTAGTATATTATGCATTGACTACAAACACAAGAAAAGTTTTTTTCTCATCTCATCTCTTCCAATTCCATGTGTATTTTTTAGTATTTTATCCTTCTTCCCTGTAAACCTTCAATTCAGCAGATATCAGAGATGATCTGCTTTCTGGAGTGTATTTTTTCCTCCTTCAGTTTTATTCCGGTCTTTTATATTCAGCATGTTCTTTCAAAAACTTCACCATATCCTGGGGAGAAAGGGAATGATGAGTTTGTTGAAAGTGACTAGTGCTACATACAAAGCAAATTGATACTTTGCGTTACTACATGTCCGCTAGTGGAAATGGCTAGAATGGAGGACTGTCTGGTTTACCAAGAATTTTCTTATTGAAAAAAAGTAGAAAGTAAAGTCGACGTAATTTTTAATAATACTTTTTTTCTGCAAGTGGCTATACTTTCTGGATATTATTGTGTATGTTTATGTGAGCATTGACCTGTTGTTGTAATTCTACTGGCATCCCCACATGCTAGAAAGAAAGCTATACAGGATATTATGTTATCTCACTCTGTGAAATAAACTATCCGTTGATAAATTCACTTATGTATGTAGGTGGTTTCAATGAAATCGAAGACAACATCAGAGTCAACATGTTGCTTGTTGCTACCACCACGTTTGATTTTCTCTTCTCTCTCTCTCTCCTGCTTGCTTTCCTTTAACAGCAGGAGCAAATTGTAATCTACCTACGCATTCTATATCCTCTTATTTGATGGTCATGTTTAATCCTCCTCTTTTATATCCGTTCCGTATATTTTTTCTGCTGCACTCAAGTTGGTTCACTTGATGAAACTCGATAACCTCTCTATATACTAGATGATACATGCAAAGATAAAAACTTTATTTCCTCTATGCTTCGAGTTCCCTCCATGTACAAAGAAAAAAAAGTAAAACTTTATCTTTTGTGCAAACTTTACATTCGTTTCACAACAATTGCTGTATAGAAAGAAAAAGAGAAGGATTCTTTTCTGCACACAACATTTCAGGGTAAGTTATATCATCATCATCGTCATCATTTTCATCATTGTGAAAATAGTATTGTATGACTTTGAGTGGAACAAGGAAATTATGATAAGAATAATGACAAGATTTTTTGACGAAAGCAACTGCAAGTGACATCTGCATCCTCAACCTTTTTTTGTATCCTTAAACAATCAGCAATTTCGTCGATTCTCTGTCATCAGCCCAAAAACGCTGTTCCTATATAAGCTACATGATAAAGAGGAATAGAGAAAAAAATATGCTGCTAGGATTTTATCCAATTCTCAACTTCTTTCCCACATCTGCGTAATATTAATGGCTGAATTGCTAATTGAATATTATTTTCTTTTGTATGCAATGTAATCGACTAGAGAAGCAAAACCTCAAGCCATATATTACTTTTTTCGTTTCCTCTTTTTTTCTTGCTTGACGACAATTACTTTATGGACTTAGAATCGTGCGCTGGTAAAATCTGGTCTTGCGTCTTCCTTGCTGCTGCTCTGAAATGATGTTATTGCATGCATACTATTCCGTTTAATTGAAACTTCATTTTTTTCATTTCGTCGTTATTATTAAAAACGCGTTTGAAAGCGGGTAGGATAATAAGGAACAGCTGCTACACACAGAGAGAAAGAGAGATAACGTCGAAAAATGTTAATAGTAACACAAGCAGCAGTGCCATGTATATACCACCACTACCAATACTTTTGCTTATTAACCCTCGGAAGCGAGCGAAGCGAAGCTTCCAGCTGAGAGGGTTAATGCTTTTATTTAGTCGTCTGTCTGTTAGTTAGTTAGTTAGTTAGTTAGTTAGTTAGTGTGTCAACACTATAACTTTCGTTCTACTTATCCGATTGACTTCAATTATTATTATCATTATTGAAATGGTGACATTTTTGACAGGTTCTTTGTCCTCTGAAACGTGCCCAAACTGCACAAAATTATTATGCGGCGTTTTTTTTGCAATAACCCAAATAAGCGTATTGATTGTATGTATGTGAAAGGTGATAAGCTGATAAAACTCGCCCATGGCATTTTTACACAAGTCATCAGATCACTATGTTATTCAGTCAAGTAAACTCGGAGAGCAAATCAGATTGACAAAATCCTAATAATAATAACACCGCGTATTATTAATATTATTTTTATATTAGCCATAAATCCAAGTGCCCTTTTCCCAGACGGACGATGAGGAAAAGAGAGGACAATGCTCTACAAGGATAAAGCTGAACAATGTGTATACTCTATTATTGTTATTGTCTGCGATAGTATGTAAGCTGCACTCACTTGCAGATAAGCAAAGTGATATATTCCTTACCGTGCAATAATAAAAATAATAATACTTTTAGCAAACAACACTTTGATCCGCATAACATGAATTCCTTGAGAGACGAGGACAACGGACTAGGAAGAACAAGCATAATATTATCAGCAAACCAGTGAGTCAGTCAGTAAGTCAGTAAGTGAGTGAGTGAGTGAGTAGGGACTAGCATAAAAAAATAATAAAAAGAGTACACTTTTGTAATGCCAGGAGAGAGAATCCAGCCAACAAGAGAAAGTGACTCACATATACATTTACTCTCATTAAATATGAAAGGCACGCACGCTCCATAGCAGATGCATGCATTATTTTTATTTTTATTACGGTCACCTATTGAATACGTACACGTTTAACGGATCTCTTTTAAATCCTTACCAGAAAAGGAGGTAATTTATTCTCCTATAAAAACACATTTTTATTTTACCACTGAACTACCACGTGTATATTTTCATACTGCCACAGCACCAACTTTCATGTACATTTACACACACAGGAGCGAAAAGCGAGAGAGAGAAGCCAAATCATAATAAATCTATTTTTTATCTCTTCCTCATAGCTATAATATTTCTTCCCTATGAATACCAAGTAATCAAGGATAAAGCTAACGGGGATTTACTGATGGACTATGATCATCGTCATCATCATCATGATTAACAATGTAGTACCGTTGCCACCACCACCATCATCATCACCATTTTTATATGCTTTCTATTTCTTTTTACCTAAATATACTTAATAAAACATTCTGCACAAAGAAAAAAAATATCAAGAAAATAATAAAAGCAGTTCAACATACACACACACACCATTTTCTCGCTCTCTTTTTGTCTGTCTTTTGGCTAAATTTTAAAAGTACTCAACATGTTTTGCATGCAACATATGTTGCGCTCAAATTACAACCCTTTTATGCACCTCTTTTCTCTCCATCATCTTCCATTCTATCAAGTAATCTTTGCTGCTCTCCCTTTTTTATACATACTTGGCTCTGCTGCTGCTGCCATGCTGTTGCATACAACTCCATGTGCCTTTTGTTGTGTATACTTGTATGCGTGTGCTAGCACTCCTTTCTCCTCTGTTTCACCGAGAATTGCTTGAGTTAACTCGAACCACTTATTATGCACAGCTCTTAACAGTTTCTGTCGCCTTTTTTCAATTATTTCCGTCTTTTTGGTCTGTACAAAGAAGAAAAAAAATAAGGAGGAAAGGTACAATCAGGTTGTTTTTCTTAATTTTCAACAACTGTTTACTATGCAAAGGCTCTTCGATAAGTAGTCAATGTGTTCCATGAAAGAGATTCCAATCCGGCATGTTGATAATAGGATCATGAAGAAAAAGAAGCTCAGACTTGGGGATGGTAAAAGGTTCATTCCGAGGATTACGTTTTTTTGTTATGGAAAATATATTCATTTTTAATGACATCAAAAGATCTGCATTGAATTTAGAATGGTGATGGAATTGTAAAAATATTTTGTATACTATTTTTACTATCTTTAAAAAAACTACTCTCATTATTTATGCTGTTTTGCATTACTTATGTAGGTAGCAGAGCAGCTTATTCCACGAAAAGATTATTTTCACTGCTACTATAGTTGTTTATTGCTCAGAATTTTGATGAGCTACACATTGAGTGGAGATGTATGTAGCAGGGTGGAAGCATGAACACAAATTCAGTTTTACACAAATGCGTTTTCATTTACCTATTCCCTTGCTAATTACAGCATTGAATGTCATAGCTAATAATAATGTTACTATTTCTGAATAAGTAGCATGCAATTAGGCAACCAGGAAGCATTGGTCTATGTTGCTTAACAACAAATACAGCGCTAAGCTATCTTATTATTATGGAATGCGAAAATTCATATGCAAAGATAAAATAAAGTGCACCTGTTTCCCACCACTTATTATTTTGCTGAGTGCGTACCAAATAGAGCAACCAATCGGCGTTTGCATATCACTCTCACCGTTTATATTTATTTTATTATTATTTTCATTATTGCTGTTAGCACCATCGGGTGAACTGTAATGGATTTGGAATAGTTGAGAATGAGCAACTTTAGCGGTATTATTACCTGCTTCTGGTACCCTTCCATGTGCAGACTTCCTTGTGCTTATCATAATCGCTGTGTTGCTGTTGCCAGTTGCCACCATTGCATCTCCTCATTCCAAATTTGGAATGGACCGGCTTAAGGCGTAAATAGAAGGAAAACAATCACACTTGGGAGTACACACATCTGCATACATTTACAGTAAATATAGCAACACCATTTTCCATTTGTGCGGTCTTTTAGCAGACGTTTATAATGAAGTAGGGCAGTAGTGAAAGTACTAAAGTATGTAGTTATTGTGTTGCTGCCGAGTGTCATTATTAAAAAGGAGTTATTCCGTGTTGGTTCAGGGAAACATATGGAATTACAATTTAAACAAAGAGTAAACACACGTAGACAAGTTTCCCGTTTTTCTGCGACCTACCCAGGCATAATTATAAACAGCCATATAATAACTCGATGGAATCAAGTTATTTACTTAAAAAGAGATTCACTACGTGTTGTTGTGAGTGAGTAGTTGAAAGAAACAAGAGAAAAAAACGAGCAAGGAAGGAGCAAGGAAGGAGATTTAGTGGGATGTGAATGTGAGTTAGCATCAGCATCAGCAGCAGCACAACACGCCCATTTTATTTTACATGTGATGTGATGAAATTGTAAATTCATATTGTAATGTGCCTACAAATTAACTACAAGTAAATAATATACCTTTCCAAACAGACATATAAATTGTCCCATGTATTGTAGCTAGAAATGTGCGTATGCATGCACAACGTATCGCATGTATTATTTGATAAGCTGAAGCTCTCTTCTTTTTACTTGTTTTGACAACATTGTGTAAAGTTGAAAGTTAAAAGAGAAAGAGAGAGCGAGTGAAAGGAAGTAGCATGAAGAGCACAGTGAAAAGTTGGTATAATAGTCTTTTGAGTTTATTGCTTTCACTCTCTGTCAATTCCCTTAAGTAGTGCTGTCAACCAAGCAGCACAAGCAGAGCTACTACCACTCCTACTGGTGAGATGCTGTAACATGACTAGTTATTAGTTATATGGGCAGTTAGCTACATATAGGTGAGTATATATGCCTACCTTTGTACATCATTTCTACTTTTATTATTATTATTATTATTATTTCTCCTTCTTCTTCGTCTTCTGTTATCACCGCCACTACTGTAACATTCAATGCCAACGAAAATGATATAGCTATGATGAAATATTTCTACTGCTGCTGCAAAATAATAAAAGAAAGGCACTTTTGTTTTCTATTCCCACTTGCCACCACCGCCACCACAACAACCGTAGTATATAATTCTGCTGAATTCCAAATGATCTTCTCTCTCTTTCTCCATGTCTTGTTCTTTTTCTTCTCTTCTTGTTCTCAGCTCTGATGTTATGTGATGTGTGATGCATATTACTTTTGATTTTGGCATTATTCAATGCTGCTGCTGCTACTGCTGTTCAGGGATGACATCAAACTAACCAAAACGAAATCAAGAGATGGAGCTTTAAAATGAATAATAATAATAATAATAATAATAGCTACAAGTATTCGGCACACTACTTATTACACAGCAAGTGCCAACTTATCAGTGTTTTTAGTTATGCTTGTGGCTACATTTAAAAAGTCCTTGTTAGCAAGGGAAAGTGGGATCGTGGGAATTAAGTTTTCCTTTTCTTCCTCCGGCGAGCTGAGTATACATTATAATCTTCGTCATCATCATCATCACCATAATGTTAATGTAATATAAGGCACTATAACTCTCGGTTGGTTCGCTGCATGTAAATAAGCGTAATATAATATTTTGATTATCATTTCAACAAATTTTTGAGCGTAGCCACTGATGCCGCCGCTGCTGCAACCGCATGATTTTGCTGGCAAAAATGTATAACGAAAAGCGTCGTCAATGTTCTCTTTTTTTTCTTCTTCATCATCATCTAAAGTGACGGCATACATGCAGAATGTTTTCATATAGCTGTTAATTTAGTGCACTGTGGATCTCCGCACAGGAAGCCACAGAGAGATGAACTTTCTCCTGGAAGCCTTGTAAATTTAATACCGACTTTTCAAAACTCTGCTGAAAGATATAAATAATTTTGGCATGGCGGAAAATGGCTGTGGATGTAATCAAAGTGGCTAATAATAATAATAGTAATAATAATAAGTTTTCAACATCAAATAAAATGGTAGATTTGCTTCCAGCAATCTTCTATAAAGCATTATATTATAATTATTTATTATTGTTTTTTATTATTTCAAACAAAGAGCTTTGTGCAGTCAGCAGAGTTGCAGCTTTGCCAGCATTCCACAACTTAAAAAGAACAAAGTAATAAACACTGTGTAAACAAATTATAATTTGAGCATGCAGCGCATTGAACCTTTGTTGCCAAACATGCCAAATTAGTTTGTTGGTCACGACCTGCGGCGAAGTCTTTCTCGGTTCAAAAATACTCGTGTGTGATCTGATTCATACCAAAAAAAAATTTACTCAATATTTTTGAAACCCACAAAATGAATATATGCGCATCATGTACATATTACCACAAGCTATTTATCCCACAGTAAAACTAGACTCCAGGAAACTTATTTTAGTATCATTTAAAATACAGAGACAACAGAGGTATAATGTGATTACATACGCGTATCACATTCATATCACCAGCACACTGTCATCATGTTCATCATTTGTAATAAACTTATTACTCTACCTTCTCCAAAAAATATCAGTTAGCCTGAGATCTTGAATTAATTTTCCTGTCGACTGCTCCAACGTGGGCACCACTGATGAATCATTTCCCCTGTCTTAGAGTTTAATTATGAAAAGTAGGCCGGCTACTATCAAATTACTGAAATAAACTTAGCATCATCATCATCATCATCATCATGAAAACGACTCTACCAACTAGCATCACCATATACCCACGTGTATTATATATATATTTTTTGCACTAACATCATCATCATCACAACACCATACTTGCACAAGATGTATAGTTGTCACGTAATTCGTGTCATCAATCCTTCCCCTGCAAAATCCAGTGGCAGTCACGACAGGAAAGAAGAGTCAGATTTCAATTTCGTTGTTCTCTTTCCTCCGCTCTCTATTCTCCTTCATCCCATCAACATCATCCTTTTTTCCCTTTTCATGAAATGATCAAAGAATACATAATATGATTATAAAGACACACATGCACACAGAGGGCACAAATTCGCATCTTCAAAGAGATGAGACGACAACGACGACGACAACGATAATCAAGTAGCGGCTGCTTTTCTGCATAGGTAAATGTGCATGTACTGTTGTAGTACATGAATTCATACACCTGTACGTGCATGTAGGCTCCTCATATGCAGACTTTTCACAGGAAACATTACTCTCTGATGAAGAAAATGGAAATGAAAATCAAGTTACCCCTTTTATGTGTGTGTTTTTTAGTTAAATTTTTGGAGATTTTCTTTAAAAAACTGTTGAGGGAAGTGAAATACTCAGTATAGAAAAAAAACTGACACGCTTATATTTACGTACGTGTCCAACATAACTCGTCATGATTACGTAATAAATCTGATAATGGGTCCATCATTCTTCGTTCCGAAAATTGTGTGTTTTCCTTCTCAATTCGCGTTCTGTCAAAATGTAAGTGACAGCCTATTCTTCTTATCTGCCGCTGTTCCGTGTGTAGTGCTTATTTTTCCTGTATATTTTTCCGTTCAAGGAACGGAAGCAGGATAGGCAGCTGTAACTAAAAATGCCAGTAAAGTAGTGGATATTGGCATGTGCCATGATGATGGTGAGTTTTCTCCAAAAACTTTTTTTGTCAAGTTTACACACTCGTTTTTCTTGCAAGTTTTTTTTTCGGTTGAAATGTCTATCCGCTACAGTCTACTAACTTGACTCTCTCTCTTTTTCTCTATCTCTCCACCTGTTTAATACTGTTGCTGCTGATGTTTGTTTTCAACCGCAGCTATACTACTGTGTGATCAATACTGCATTTACAAGGGACCTAGTTACATAAAAAAACTTGTTCTTTCCTTTCTTTTTACTTGTTTTCTTGTCCGAAAATTTGTTTTGTCTCTTTTCCTTTTTCCCTTAATAATGTTTATGTGTGTGTCGTGTGTACTTGTTGGTCGTGTTTTTCATTTCCTTTTTCATAGACAATGCTTTGCTTTTCAGCTGCTGCTCTTTGGAGAAAATTCTACTTGTTTCCCTTGAGATGAGTGCTATCCACTTGTTGCGCAATTTGCTCCACAGAGAGACACAGAGAAAACACGAAAACTGAGGATAGGGAAAACACTCACTCAAACACACACACAACATATAAACTTTGACGAATTTTCCTGCTCCATATAGCGGAGGAAAGTGAGTGAGGAAGCCAAGTATATAAATGGCGTTGTGAGAAAACAAAAAAAGGAAGGCTACAAATACTTTTGGCATTTTGGCATGCAGGTAGGCAGGTCAAAACTAACAGCCTAAAGTTTATATTCCCTGTCAAGTTATTGTAGCTATAGTAATATAGGGTAAGGTTGCATTCGTTATTCCTTTTTTTGCCATTTCAGCCTTTTCTTTCTCTTGGTACAACTTTGTACTTATTTCGTTGCCATTGTCAGGGCTCACGCACGCTGCTATGGTATTTTTTCTGTAAAAATAAGCACAATTCTTGGACGGCCCAGTAGAATATAAATACACTTGATCTTTGAGCAACCTTTATTAGGTTATTTTTATAGTAATGCGTGTATGGCCTTTTGCGACAATGAACTTCAATTGTTTTAAAAAGTGAGTACGGTATGTATGCATGCATGTCACTTTGAATGCCACTTTTGGAAAGCATACACTTGTTAAAGAAAGCCTTTCTTTAAAAAAGAACACCACCTGATTATCAAATTGATAAACTTGAATGGATAGTAATAAAATATTATTTTATCACTATCCATTCATACTTACATGTACAAGGTGTACATGCTTGAAGCACGCATGTACATGGTTCAACATCATCATCATTTTGAGTTTTATACAATTTGAAAGTATCAAATCGAATCATAGTGAAGAAAACTTATTTACTTTGAAAGTAAAAAAGGAAAATAAACTACTTTTCATCATTACTAGATGTATGAAACCTTTCCATCAAAACGTTTCTGTTTTTGTAGTTCGTAATATATGCTGAGTGAGAGAAAATGATGATAAAAAATATTACGTGTCTCCCCTAAAAACATGCTTTTCATTTCTGACAAATGACAACAAGAAAACTTTTAGCAGCTTTCAATAGTTTCAAAACGCAGTGCTGTCTTGAATAAATAATTTTCTCTGAGAAAAAGCATGATAAAGTAAAGTAAGCAGTCAAATTATTGTTAATGCTCAAACTTGAGTACACGTCCATATTGAAACAAAATTAAGTGGTGGTGCTGTAAATGGAAGAGTATTCGCCGTAGTAGTTTCCAGCAGCACACTCCCAGTCTACTACTACTACTTTGTTAATGCAGTCTTGTCTCGCGCGCAAAATGGCATGCAAATAAAATGATAGTTATAATATTGAGTTTTCGCAGAGTGAACAGACTTGGCGACGGAAAAAAATAGAGAAAGTTTTTGATGAGCAGATAGCAAGGGAGAAAATGAGCGTGAATGGTAACGAGATAGACAGAAAGATGGAAGTGTGAAGATAGCAGTACTAAAATAATAATTATTAAACACTTGAGAAAGAAAAAGTAGTTGTGTGGAAGATGTGATGTCTCTTTCACTCTCCTGCTACTGCTTCTTTCTGCTTTTCTGATGATATAAACTTGAGGAATTTAATCTCAAGTAATTATCAAGCACATACTAATTACTCCCTAGGAAACTTGGAGATTGTCATCTGCTCTTAACTAAAAAAGTAGAAGTAGCAGCAGCAGCAGCACAAGCAAAATTATAAGGTGGTGTAATAAATGTACGCATACGCCTTCATTATTAAGCACATGATGAAACAATATTATGCTGGAGACATTCAATTCCAACAAATGTGTTTTGTGTGTATGTACCTGTCTATTATAATTTGCACATGAACCTACTTATTATATATACATACACACCAAGTTTAATAGAAAATCCAGCGTAGCGTTGTTTCCACACTGACACTAGCACGTTCCGTATTATATAATCAATATTATTCTTCTAGCTTTACCAAATTTTATATTTTTGCTATGCTTTTCCTTCTTCTTTTTATTCTTGTTCTTCCTTCTCCTCCTCTTCTTTTTATTTCTTGTTGACTCCTCAGTGCAAACTGAATATAATTCACAAGGAAGAGAAATATATTGCGTAACATTTTTTTAGCGGTGGTTGCTCTCACTCATTTTGGGCCGACCGTTTAAAACACAGTCATTCTCCAATTCCGAGAACATTATATGCCGTTATCATGATTTTTTTATTACATTGTCCTGTCAAAAATGGCCAAACTCCCGGGTATAATTCTCTTATAAACATTCAAGTCAAGTAACCTTGCCTTTGCGTGCTGCTGCTGCTGGACACTAGTGCCGTCCTGTCAAAACAGTCGGCACAGCAAAATGCAAACCCTCTGCTGCTGCTACCACTCCGGTCATTTGACGATGATGCATATATAGGCCGTATCGAATTATAAATTATAAAATAGCCAGGCAATAATAACAACAAGGGTAGCAGCAGCAGCAGACAGCAGCAGCAGTCAAAACGCTTTATGCATTATCTATTTGCGGCCTAGTTTTCCCCCTTCAAAAATGGTTTTCAAACGTAAATTTTAAATTATAATAATTCTCTCAATTTGAGAAGTATATAGCATGGGTGAGTGAGTATATGAGGCATTTATTTCCCTGTTTCTCCTACCGTGCCAAAATTGGAAATTGCTAGTACTTGTAAAGCATTGCATTGTCTGTTCATTGGTTTATTATACCTGACGCAAAAGAAATAGAGTGAGGGTCCGTCACTGAGTGAGATGAATTGGAAATAGGTAGCAATCCGAATTTTTGCATCATCATTTTCAAATGGTCATTGTCCATGGAGTGGATGTCTGATTTATTTTGGAGTGTTTTTAAGCAGGCTTTAATTTATTATTCTCGTTACCATAGCAACACCTGGTTGAAACAGTTTGGTGTGGAAAACACAAAAAAAGTGTGGGTGGTGTTACTGGTGTTTAAAAGTAAAGTGTGGTGTGCTCGGTTTGGTTGCAAAAAATAACATAATGTCAGTCGTAATCATCTTCGCCATCAGTTCTTCTCGTCTTATTACTTTCACCATCATTCACGCAAGTAAAAATTGAAAATAAACTGCTTCCATTCTTTAAAAGTTCCTTCACCTTGAAAATTTTTGGCCTACTTGAAAACTGTTTCGGGAAATCCTTAATTCTTAGGAAAAAAGTAGGTAGACGTTCCAAAAAATAAATAATAATAATAATAATACCTGCATACATATAATAATACCTGTATTTTATAGTAAGTAATAATTTGTGGTAATAGTATTCAATAGCATTTAAATAGCATTTAATATATTGGTTATTGGTGGGTAGCTTATTCCAGTTTAGTGAAACTTGTGCGAATTTTATTTGGGGCGTATTTTTCATCAAATAAGAGGAAAGTGTATGTACACAGTTGAGTCAAGTCAATAAAATCTTTTGAAAAAGCTTACAACTTTTCCCCCCAACAACAAGCAAAGTTTTATTTTGAAATAATAATAATAATACCTGTATTTTATAGTAAGTAATAATTTGTGGCGGTAATAGTATTCAAGTGCATTTAATATATTGGAAATTGGTGGGGAGCTTATTCCAGTTTAGTGAAACTTGTGCGAATTTTAATTGGGGCGTATTTTTCATTAAATAAGAGGAAAGTGTATATACACAGTTGAGTCAAGTCAATAAAATCTTTTAAAAAACCTTACAACTTTTTCCCCCAACAACAAGCAAAGTTTTATTTCGCTTGAAGAAACACTACTTACCTCCACCACCACACTATACCAGGATTATTACAAAACATTATGATTAATACATTGCATTTTTCTGTTATTTACAGGCCGCCACATTTGCAAAAGGAGAAGAAAATAGTCTGTGCTAGTTCCAACAGCAGCAACAGCAAGCAAAGTTTTTTCCCTCGTACTTTCGTAAGAAGGACGTCAGGCCACGCACAAGAAAATCCCATTTTCATAAATACCTTGTCAGCGGTTCCGAGTTTTTCCTTTTTTCTTCGACTTCGGCCAAAGAGAAGTTGTAATAATCATCATAAAAGAGGAAGAAGAGGAAGCGTATAAAAAAGAAAAGAAGGAAGAGAGGTTAAGGAGTAGAAAAAAATAAATATATTTACGAGTGAGTGGTTGGGGAAATCAATGACAAGAGATGTATGGGATGGTCAGTTCAGATCATTCACGAGGAACGAGGAAAAGCACCTCACCGTCTCAGCAGTCACAAACTCAGTCGCAACAGCAGCAGCATGACAGCCGAAGAAGTAGCGCCAGAGCCCACGCTAATAGATCAATGTACTGTAGATTCGTCAATTTCATGAAGCAGGCATGGACTGGAGTGAAATTTGCTCTGGGTAAGTAAACTTCTTACATGATAACGTAATGCATCATTCATTAGTAAACATAAGGACGTGTGTGGTGGTTCTCTCTCTCTCTCTGTTTCTATCCTCTTTCTCCACTCCACTTCCACTAGACTAAAGGATGAGCAATAAAAAATAGGCTGGTGTACTGCTACTTTCATCTTTATCTGTCTATCAGCCAATGTGGTTGCTGTGGAGAGAGAGAAGCGCATTATATTGTATACATAATGTGCTTAGGATGAAAAGTCGCGATAAGGAGAAAAAGAAGCAAAAGAGAGACAACATTTCCTTTTTATTATTATTTTATTATTATTTTACTTCGAAGTTCGATTAGATAATCCTTTATAGTAGTTGTGGTGGTGATGCAGTGGAGAAATAAAATTGTGTTCTAGTTACGTTTTGCGTTTACAAGCGAAAGATTGCATAAAAAGAAGAATGGAGATCAAGACAGCAGCAGCAGCATCGGTAGCACCACCACCCCACCGACTTCCAGACAGAACATGCCATTTTCGAAAATAGGCAATCAAAATAATAAGATGTAGTAGAAGCAGTCTGCCACTGTTGCCCTGCTAGGTTAAAGTAGGCATGATGTGAATGTGAGGATGATGATGATGATGATGATGATGCCATCGCCACCACCGCAGACTAGAATCATGAATTTGGCTTGGTTACACGCAGCAGGGAAGACCATGCTTTATTATTACTCAAATACACATCACATAAGTAAAATAGATAGGTAGATTGGTCGGTAGATTTGTAATGCCTAAAAATCGCCATCAAATAGTTGATAGCGCTAATGGATTGGATGATCTTCATTTTTCTTCATCTTGAACAATGGTGCAGTAGTTGCATAGGAGGATGATGGTGAGTGTGTCAGGAAATTTTATATGTTATCATGAGGAGGAAGAAGAACAAGATGATCATGCTGTTGATGATGGCATTCGTGTTAAAAGAAAGTATTTTGGGAAACCACTTCATTAATGGAAACATTATTCACATAATTTTATACTTGTCAGTAAAATTGAGCGGTGCATAAATATTAGGCGTGTGCAATCTTTGAATAATAATTGTCGCCATAGTGGTCATCATCATAATAATGACGGAGATGCAGCAGCATCAGCAAAATTTGTGCGTTGGTGGTAGTGAACTGAACGAGATAAGGTTTTGGTTCGTTTATCCTTGAAGGCAAAGTTCTTCTTGTCGGTAATATGGTAAGCATATTACGATACTTAAATAATAATAATAATAATAATAATAATAATAATATTCATCCACCTGGTAAAAATTTCGTATGTTGCTCATATATCGCTTGAGTTAGCAAAAGCTAGCTGCTGCTGCTGCTGCTGTTCCTATGCTTACGTTTTCCGTTCACAACTTAGCAAAGCGGCTACTACTATTACGGGTATGTTGCTGTTGCATAAATAGTTGTGCATAGTGATAATGATTACATTAGATACATGGATGCAGTGGAGCATTAAAGAGGAAAAAATTGGAATGGATGGGGGAGAGAGAGAGTCTAAAGAGAAAGCTTCCAGCATGCAGCATCATCCACCATCCTCAGTACAGCAACCACAGCTAACACGGCGCTACGTGTGGATGGTAAATAGCAAGCAGGCGACAGGAAGAGCATGTCGCCTTGATGATGTCAAGTCAACTACCAAATTGAGCAAAAAAAGCAGTCGACACTTTTCACCAAATCCTGTCATGTTGGGTTAAGCTGGCAATCCATAAAAAGTTATTTGCGTGGAGTCAACCTAATGAATATATATAACGAAAAAAATATAAAAGAAATGAGCCGCAACTTATACAGGAGAAACACGCAAGTTGTCCATCCACTTGTACCAAATATCCTCTTTTTCGCTCTGTTGGTGTGTTTTGTGTGTGTTTACGCCTTTTGTGTTTGTTTTTGTTGTTGTGGGGAAATGGAAAGAGAAAATTACAATCAAATTCACATCTGTGTAGAGAGAGAGCAAACGTTTCTAAAAATTCGTTTTTAGAATGAAAATTCATTCATTTGTAGGAAAAATGGAAAATGAATAGAAAAAAATTTCTCCTGTCACTTTTGTTTAGTCACTCTTTTCCACGTTACATGTTTTTCATTTATCCTGTCAAAAAACACACTAAAAAGCATACACAGTGCTTAGAACTCCGCCATTCAGTCAGTCAATCCTAGAGACCAAAAAATACCCGTTTGTTAGTAAAAGCGTTTAGCACTATTTATTTACCAGTTAATAATATTAGGGCTAATCGCCTATACACACTGCACTACTTTTTACATGACGCAATAATATTGTTGCTTTTTCAGCTAGTTGAAGTGTGCATCACATATCGCTTGACCAGATGGTCAGCATTTTATGACCTCACTTTTTACACACACACACACTCTCTCTCTCTCTTATTTGCTCTTTTGAAGTATTTTATTTGAAAGAGGAGGATAATACAGTGAATGCCACACCACCACTACCACTAACATAACGGAAACGATTGCTTTGGAAAAGTGGCTCGAAATACTGAGAAAAATCACGATTGACTATCGCCAGCATTTCTCTCTATAAAAATATAGCATTACATATATTCTCACCCACCAGTTTACCAGTATGAATCAGAGCATGTTCACGGGCATTTTATAGGAATAATTATGATAACACCACCAACTCCTTCACCGTCGTCGTCGACAGTATAGAAAATCTTATTCTACTTTTTCCCGGGAGTTTCCATCTTACTAGGGGTTTCCATCGCCGCTGGCAGACAGACGTGTACATATAATATGCGGCAATAATATAATCTTAATATGACCTCTTGCATGCGCCTTGATTGTTAAGTAAACTGGTTTAAGTATACCTTAAATGAAGACCGACGCTATCAGTAAGTTCTTAAGTACTTTGTATTTCCAAGCTACAAAAAAACGGAATAATATGCTGTGTAGTACTAGTATGTAATGTGCATATCTAGATATGCATTTATTATATCTTGTTGGTGGCGATAAAGAAAAAGTAACTCTAGATGCTATATACACATGTATGCATGTATCGACCCTATTTTTTGATGGCATAGACCATTAAAGAGGCAAATGAAGGAAAACTGGAAAAAAGCTCTGTTACTTTTAACAACAAATACATTTGCTAAACAACAACAACTACTACTCCTACACATATATACGTGCCATTTATTTTGCTGGGGTACTGTAATGGTGCGTGTTTAGCCCGATTTTGCATTTACCTACTCCAAACGCTTTTTGCTAAAATGTGCTTGAAAAAAGCACAAGAGAAAGGGGAAAAAGCACTAGAGTCAGAAAAAAGGACATGAACAACAACAGGCAGCAAGTATGTTTATATATTATAGCATGTTGGTTTATTTAAGCTGAGCAACAAAAGTTATTGCTACAGCTGCACCATTATACTGGTGTAGTAAAGCTTGGAATATTGTAATTGTAAAGGTGGAAATAGTTGATATGAATGCCTTGTTGTTGTTGCCACTTTCACAGCTCTTGTGCCTAAATAATGAGAATAATAAGTAGGGTATAGGTAATGAAATAATGGGATTACGCACTGTTGCTGCTGCTGCAATGTTGGCAAGTGTTTTGCTCCTCCTTCTTCTATACAGCTTCGGACAGACTTGCCTAAATTGCAGTGTTTTATTTTACTGCTTTAATAGTCTTGAAAATAACTTTCTTACTGTAACAGTTTGTTTGCAGCTGGGGAGAGAAACCAACTTTCACAGCTCTTGTGCCTAAATAATGAGAATAATAAGTAGGGTATAGGTAATGAAGTAATGGGATTACGCACTGTTGCTGCTGCTGCAATGTTGGCAAGTGTTTTGCTCCTCCTTCTTCTATACAGCTTCAGACAGACTTGCCTAAATTGCAGTGTTTTATTTATCTGTTTTAATAGTCTTGAAAATAACTTTCTTACTGTAACAGTTTGTTTGCAGCTGGGGAGAGAAACCGGTGATATAAAAAAAATAAGCAAAATAATGTGATGCAATTTAACCCAGCTACCCAATTAAATTCAAAATTGCTCAATCACAAGGGAAAATAGTTGCAAAGATTTCAACATCAGTAGCAGTAAAGACAGATATTGGTAAACGATCAACATTATTTTAGCATGTGGATGCACAGGTGAAAACGGGAACGATACGCGGATGATAATAGGTATTAATAATATTATTATAATGATAGTGTACAATGCTCATCATCTTTATTATTTTCTTTAGGATAAGCTCCACTGTTGGTACACTTTGACTTTGTTATTAAATCTGAGTGATGGCGCACATACTCATGTAATATTTATACTACGATCCCTTCCTACTCCTTGCTGCTGCTACTACGCAACAGACATTCAGCGGCCAGGCTTATCGTTATTGGAAAGCTAAAAATAGCATGTTTATTTATTTATGTATTTAAAATGCAATAATGTTATGTTGCCGTCTTGTCGTATTTGGTCCGTTATCATCATCATCGATATCTTGTTTTTTTGGTAAGGTACATGTCTGAAAATCAATGGGACACTGTGCATAAACGGTGCACACTACTTACTTGGAATAGATATATTTTATTAAATATTATCATGGCTTGTTTTGGTGAGTGAGCTTATTTGCAACATGGACTTGGCATGGCAACATGATAAAAGAGAGTCAATGGTAGAAAAGTCTCAAGACAGTCAATCTTATGATCAATGTTCCATTTCTACAGACAGCTTGGGAAAATGATTTTCTTTTTACTTTTGAATGTTATACGGATTAAATACTATTGTGTGGTGACAATAAACTTGTACAATTATCAAGTATATGCGTATATGCCTCATGATTATAATCGTATTTGATCCAGTGTAGTAGAGAAGAGATTAGTAGTAGCATTGTCAAAAGAGAAAAGAAATAAGTAATTAGTTTTTACTTTCTGCACCAAAAACTTTTATTGTTTGTATTGAAAAGCTGTGTGTGTCGTGCCCCTCTAAAAAACTTACTACGCAATAATGCCTTGTTTCTATTATGAACTGCTTCAGACTTTTCTCTCGGGCACTTATTGCTACTTCAGAGAGAAGTGCAAAAAACGATTTTATTATTGACATTTGCTCCGTGTTAGCACATAAATAGGTACCGTGTTCGAAAATCTAATAATATGGTTGTCATCATCATCGTCGGTTTTTAAGTACACAGAGAATGATTCTCTGGTGTTATATACTATACTATATTTTGGATCAAACAAGTTCACTTGGCTGAAAAGCGATAGGGCATAAAAACAGGAATGATGTGAGGTAAGTAAATTATACGTAGGGATACCTCAGTCCACTCCTCTTGGCTCTTATTCTTCTTCTGTTGCTATATACCACTTTCTGCTCAGATGGATGAATTGATGATGCTGCTGCTGCTGGGGCATTGCTGTTCTACAGTAGTAGCATTGGTGGTGACTGTGGCACCTTGATAGCCTGTTTAGTCCATTTTGTACATCCTTTGATTCGTGTGTTCATCATGAGAATTATTATTACATGCGTATTATCTTCCCTTTTCTACATTTATCTCATTCTCTCTAGTTTGCCCCGCTTTCTCCCTCACTTTGACTCTCTCTACTTGGCTGAGCCACAAGCCAAACCAAACCACGTCGGAAATCTAATAATATTAATAACATCACTTGTTCTTCTCCCTCTTTGCACACTCATTCCACTCACTCGCTCAGTTTTACTTTAACGTAATAGTTGTTGTGAAGGAAGCGAGAGAGAATGAAGCAGGGGAAAGAGAGAGCAGAGTTTTACAGAAAACTAAACAAGTCCCACGTCTGTCTGTCTGTTTGGTGTTGTTTTTGCCTGCTGAAGATGAGTTGACTTTCGTGGACCTGGTGTTCTCCTCCTTCTCTTGCTGCTGCCATTCTATTAAATATATATGCCTATTTATTTAATAATGAAAATACTACATATAAAATCCCTTTTGCCATTATTGGCAACACACTAGGTTCAGTGGTTGATGGAGATGGCGATGATGACAAGTGCAATACTCTGTGTAAACATATAATTGTACTATTCCCTCTCAATCTCTTGCAGTTGTATGGCTTGCTGTGTATAGTCTATCCCAACGAAAACACCGAAAGAAACGTTTTTTGCTGGAAAAAAACATTATGGCGATTTTTGTTTTGTGTACATATCGATACCTTGTAAGTGCAAATGTTTTCACCATCACCAGGGAAGCAAATAGTGGTTACAATATGTCATCTTTATAAATCAAGTATATAATTTCCTCCACCAAAAATGGCAAGGTGTATTTTTATTCTAAAAATTGTATATTCTGTCTTCAAGGGCATTTTAATGCGTATTTCTAAACCAACAGTAGAAACAAAGACCGCTACTATTCGTTGTGTTTTAGTTACAAAAATTTTTGTGACATTGCATTAGAGTATATTATGTCTTCAAGGGCATTTTAATGCGTATTTCTAAACCAACAGTAGAAACAAAGACCGCTACTATTCGTTGTGTTTTAGTTACAAAAATTTTTGTGACATTGCATTGGCAAACATATAAAACTAGACGTTGGTAACCGAAGAACAAACCCGGTTTGATGGGCTTTGTGAAAGATTCATAAAATATACAACTCATATAATAAGCTTAACACAAAAAGAAACGCAAAAACGCTACACGATAAATGTCTATTTCGAGCTTTACGAGCATCCATTAATCATTTTACTGACTTTTGTGTGCCTTATTGGACTAATAAAACTAGACGTTATATATGGTAACCGAAGAACAAACCCGGTTTGATGGGCTTTGTGATAGATTCATAAAATATACAACTCATACAATAAGCTTAACACAAAAAGAAACGCAAAAAACGCTACACGATAAATGTCTATTTCGAGCTTTACGAGCATCCATTAATCATTTTACTGACTTTTGTGTGCCTTATTGGACTTGGAGAAAGTCAACAAGATTATTATAATACGCTGCGGACACAACGGGATGAGTTTTTTTGCAATTCAATTACTCATGGTATGATGACCAGCCAGAGTTTTTTTCCGCAGGAAGGATTCTTTACTGCTAAATATTGTAAAAGTGACCTCTTCAACATAACATTAAATACATTTTATCATACACTCAGCCGTACAATTAAATGATAGTCCGCTGCGCTGGTTGTCATCATTGTGGGAAACTAGACATTAGAAAAATAAGAAAAAACAACGGTTTAGTATACATAAGCAGCGGAAGGTTTTATGTTTTTATGAGCAATATGAGTTTGGTTGGGTAATGAATTGCCGGGGAACTCGAGTGTTTAATTATGACATGACGTTTTTATTAATTATAATGTTTATTGAGCTGTCTATATCTCTGTTAAGTTATCAAATTAATTTGTATCTGCGAGCATAAAATGCATTATTGTGTTCATTTGCTCGTTTTACCATCATGTAACAGGAAAAGAAACAGAAATATCCACCGTCTAAGCAAAGTCGGGCTCGGGCAACATTTTTTTGGATTAAGCATAATGTGCATGGTTCGATAGAGCGTTCCTCGCAAAAAATATCATGGAGTTTTTCTATAATGCGTTGTTCTTTTTTCTAAATTTTCTCTGACAGATTCCGAGCTGGATGAGATCGAAACTCCGCCAAGATACAGACCCGAGAGTTTAAAAGCACTGTGTCGTTTGACCAGATTTACGGAGAGTGAAATTAAACGAATCTACCGGGGATTTAAGGCTGAATGTCCGTCGGGTATCGTTCAAGAAGACACTTTTCGAGATATTTATGCTCAGTTTTTTCCTCAAGGAGGTAAATATCACTTAAATTATTTAAAATCGATTTCTCCATCCTTTTTTTTACCTTCATGAAAATATTAGTAGAATCAGTACTTATTTGCATTACTAAAAGTATTCCATAAAACTGAGTAGTTTTGTGGATAAACAGTCCATATATCACTAGCTAAATGTTTAAAGTAGAATCAGTACTTATTTGCATTACTAAAAGTATTCCATAAAACTGAGTAGTTTTGTGGATAAACAGTCCATATATCACTAGCTAAATGTTAAATACATAAATACATAATTGGTAAAATACATAAATCACCCCGTAGTATTCCTCCCACACTCTTCATTTGTGCACCAAAGTGCCGGGTAACTAGCACGATCTCCTCAAAGACTATGGAAATTAAACACGTAATACATAGCATGCTGACGTTCTTCCCTTGCCTCCCCACATACCTTTGGATGAACACACTTTTTGAAATGATCTTTGAAATGTTTACAGTTTTCATAACACTGATTCCGTTAATAATTTAACACTTTCATTTAGTTTCCAGTTAAAGAAGAATTTTAAGAGGTTTCCAACACGGAATATTATATCAAGTTAGACGTGATATGGATTCCCAAAAGTTTCTTGCGTAAGCAACCAACACTTATTGACAGGAGTAGTAGCAGTGGGAAATTCGTTTTGGTGAAAACTAGTTACCCAGCAGCATCAGCAGCAGTAACAAGAAAAAGTAAAACTTTCTCCATTCACGATACTATGCCAAAAATTGAGTGTGCTGACGTGCGTCAAGATTTTCCTTTTTTTCAGTGCACTTCAAGGTCAAATCATGAATATTTTCTGAGCAGAGCAAAAACTTTTACTGGTTATTTGTCTGATCGCGTCTCTTCAAAAATAAAACTTGTATCGAAATTTTTTTACTGCCAATTTTTAAATTTATGGCGAGAAAAAAACCGTTGCTATATACCCTTACACAGTAAATACAATACATAAAAATACAATTATTTTTTTTCAAAGACTCCATGAACACTTGAACGGGTTTGGTAATACAGAGAAAAAAAACTTAAACCTTTTTACTGTCAAGATGCATCGTGTACCAAAAGTTTTAGTCGTACTTTTTTATAGAAAATACCACATGCTGTTTATTTATTGGTCTCAATAGGTTATTTACTTCTATAGAATATATATATATATATCTTACCTTAACCTTATAAAATTCATCTCTATTCTGGACATGTTGTTACTCTGTAAGTCTGTAACTTTCAATGGCCTTATTTAATAGGTTGCAAATATTTAAGGAGTAATGAATCACTTGAGTAGTTTGTTTTTCATGAACCTTGTTTCCATGACCTAGAAGAGTTAATGACTCCCATTACTTCCCAAAGGAATCTTTCAACGTGAGAGGTTTGTATAGGATTTTAATTTATATCACCTTCGTGTTTTCCTTCTCTTTCTTGCGTAGCAAACACTGGTCATTATGCCCACTATGTTTTCAATACACTGGACCAAGGGAGAAGCGGGCTAATAAGTTTCGAGGTGAGTGTACATTTATTTGAAATGCTTTCAATTTTCCATCCTCCCACCATGCTTCCACCAGCACATGAAGTGGTGGTGAGACGAGCTTGTTTATAATCCAGGGAAATGTAAAGAGGACAGAATTAACTTTACTAATAACCAGTCCAAGCTGGGTCTTTGGTAAAAAAAAGTTGGGGAGAGGGAAATGACGATAGTTTATCAAAAAGAAAATAAATAAGCAAAATCAATGTTTCGTTCAAAATAGCCAATTTCTTGTCATGGTAGTGTTGTTACAGAGAATGGACAGGAAGTGAGCTCACTAAAATTAAACATTTATGTTGCAAATAAAATTTGTACTTTCACTGTGCTGGGCATTCAAAATTGCAAAATGAGTTATTGTTCTGCAGTCCGTTTTTGATCCCTCCCTAATGGTTATGTGTATTTACAAAAATTATTTGTCACAATAACAGTAACTTATTCAGCTTTTGATATTTGCAACTGATTGTGAGAAAAGTCGGGAGAGGACGCAAGAACATAACAAGCTCATTTCATTTTGCGTTAGCAAATTGCAAAATGAGTTATTGTTCTGCAGTCCGTTTTTGATCCCTCCCTAATGGTTATGTGTATTTACAAAAATTATTTGTCACAATAACAGTAACTAATTCAGCTTTTGATATTTGCAACTGATTGTGAGAAAAGTCGGGAGAGGACGCAAGAACAAAACAAGCTCATTTCATTTTGCGTTAGCACTATTATTATAGTTGCACTTTCAGCTTTATTCACGATGTAAAACCCTCTAAAAAGTTATACAAAAATGATATCAACAGTAACAATCCAAGAAATAAAAATAATACACAAGGGAAATTAAATTAAAAAATAATACTTAGTTGGAATTGTACTAAAATTTGCATTAGAAGGGAAATTTCTGGGCAATCCTGCGCATAGACCAACATACTCAAATCATTCGTATCAAGTGGTAGTATACTAGCTCAATATATTTTCACTAATTAAAGGTCTGTTGCCTATAAGAACGGAAAGGGTTGCTATTATTGCCCATGTCAATGGTCTTAATGAAAGAAGATAAATAATTATAATGTGTATTTTAAGCGAACAAACAATAATGTTTGTAGAATGAGCTAATGAGAGTTGTGATGGTAATAATTTTGCTTTGGATATGCATAAACGAAAGGACTTTGTACTCGGCCTCTCCATTCTTTCAAGAGGAACTCCCGAAGAGAAGCTAAGATGGACGTTTAGTCTGTACGACATCAACGGAGACGGATTTATAACGAAGGAAGAGATGAAAGATGTCGTTACTGCAATTTTCGAGCTAATGGGCAATTGTACGGAGCCTGCACTTGAGGAGGGAGCCGTTCAGTCGCGCGTTGACAGAGTGTTCCAGGTTGGCAATTTCATATTTTATCATTATTATTATTTTCATTATATTTCATTGTTATTTAATGTATTTTTTGTAAAGAACATTTTGCACTAGGTCCATTTTGCAATAACACATTAGGACCCCTGTAACTAATGATTGAGGGAAATTAATACCAAATTGTCCCCAGTCACTGAAACAGCAACTTGTACATTAAATCTTGCTGCATAATTTTATCTCCTAGTTTTGAGCTGGGGTAACCTGGTATTTAATTTTGTAGAAAGTTAAATACTATGTATACTGATATCCAACAGTAAGGACCGCTGTTGGTTTTAGTAGAGTTAAATATGCTAGTATTTTTTTTAGAAAATGGTTACTAGACGAGCACCCCATATGACGTTGATGACACCAATAATTACTATTCTTGTCTGCCAACAACTCATTTAATCAAAACGTGTAATTTGATGTTCGCTTGTCCTCTTTCTTCTTTTAGAAAATGGACCAAAACCACGATGGACTGGTGAGTCTTGACGAGTTCCTAGATTGCTGTTGCAAGGACGAGAATATAATTAAATCCATTTCTGTGTTTGATTCCGTGATATAGCGAGGTATTCACTAAATAGGATTATAAATACGACGAATATTATATACTTATAAATATATACATATTTAACAGAAATATATTAACTAGAGTAAAACCAAATAACAAACGAGAAGAGATATTTATGATTTTTGCGACAATATAGGCTAATTAATGGATAAAATGATATAATGTGAATGATGTGTGTATAAATGCATAATTTATTATATTATGTACTTTTAACGATATCAAACGTGAGCATGTAAGAACATCTGGTGAATTAAAATCTATAAATGGCCTAAAAAAAGAAATTAACTGTCTTCAAGCACGACATTATTCACTGCAATCAAAAAGCCAAAAAGCAGGAAAAGTGAAATACAGTTTTTATTTCACAATGCAGCAGCAACTCATAATGGAAAAAAGCTTGCTGTAAATTGAATGAATGGATTATTATTATTTATTATATTTAGGTAGTAATAAACGCAAGCCAATTATTTTCACTTTTGCTCGTATTTATCATTTCCAGATTTGTTAAGTAATTAATTGTCATC
>JAANSP010000020.1:0-45823 GCA_036850745.1 Homidia socia
GGTCCCAAAACTACCTTCGCCTATTTTCTTTTCAATCCGATATTGGACTGATGCCTTGTCATCACTGACAAAAGAGATGCTCATCAGTTTGCTATCCAAAATTGCAAAGTGGAATCTTTCCTAGGCTTGTATAGATTCATCTTGAATATCATTGGTTCTATGTCAGTGAACGAATATCATTCAAGTTCTTTCTATGGTTTGTAGTTAATGCCAAGATATGGCTGGATTATGGGAAAACCTAAAAGGGAAATGTAAATTGCAACAATTATGCAGACGCAACAGGACTCTGGACTCTGGGTTGAAGGGGCTCGATTTTCTGGGCAGCAGGTTAGGGATCAAAATGTAATGGCAGTGCAATCCATTTCCAACGTAATCAAGAGCAGTCTTGGGCCTATTGGACTGGATAAAATGATTGTCGATGATGTTGGGGACGTTATTATATCCAATGATGGAGCAACAATCCTTTCACAAATGGAAGTGGAACATCCAGCTTCTAAAATGCTTATAGAATTGGCTCAATTGCAGGATAAAGAAGTAGGAGATGGGACCACTTCAGTAGTGATACTTGCAGCCGAATTGTTGAAACAAGCCAATGAACTAGTCAAACTCAAGGTCCATCCTACAATCATTATTTCGGGATATAGACTGGCTCTAAAGGAGGCATGTGGGTTCATATTGAATCGGATAGCTGTCAAAGTGAACAGTATAGGAAGAGATTGTCTTATCAATTGCGCCAAGACATGTTTGTCTTCTAAAATGCTTGGATCGGGTGGTGTTGATACAAACATTGGAAAAACACACCTCGAAGATTTTTTTGCTCAGCTATCTGTTGATGCGGTACTGGGGGTGAAAACAGCTGATTCAAAAGGACAGACCAAGTATCCAGTAAAATCGATCAACATTCTCAAGGCACATGGAAAAAGTCAAAAGGAATCGCAACTGATCAAGGGGTATGCTCTAAACTGTACCTTGGCATCGCCGGACATGAAGAAAAGAATAACCAATGCCAAAATAGCCTGTTTAGATTTCAACCTTCAGAAAATGAAGATGCCACTGGGGGTTAGTGTTGTTGTGTCTGATCCGGACCAACTCGAAGCCATCAGGAAAAGAGAATCAGATATCACATGTGAGCGGATTAAAAAGATTTTGGATAGTGGAGCCAATGTTGTATTGACGACCAAGGGGATTGATGATATGGCATTGAAGATGTTTGTTGATGCAGGAGCAATGGCAGTCCGTCGATGCAAAAAAGAAGATTTGTGTCGAGTTGCCAGGGCCACAGGAGCGTCATTGATATCAACATTGGCAAATCTCGAAGGAGATGAGGATTTTAATTCATCATTGCTTGGACATGCAGGGGAAGTATCACAAAAGAGAATATCTGATGATGAATGTATCATCATTCAGGATCCACGAAATGGAGGAGTTTCGTCGATTATATTGCGAGGGGCCAATGATCACATGTTGGACGAAATGGAGAGATCATTGAATGATTCATTGAATGTGGTCAAAAGAACACTAGAATCGAATTTAGTAGTTCCTGGAGGGGGAGCCATAGAAGCGGCACTTTCTATTTATTTAGAGAATTTTGCATCTACTATCGAGTCCAAGGAGCAGATGGCAATTTCCAAATATTCAGAGGCATTATTGGTGATACCTAGAACGTTAGCAGTGAACGCAGGGAAGGATTCCATTGGCCTGGTGGCAGAACTGCGATCTTTCCACAATGCTTACCAAATTGGAAAGGAAAGTTCAGAAGGATTCCAGTACTATGGTTTGGATTTGATCAATGGACAGGCTCAAAATAGTTTGGAAAAGGGAGTGCTGGAGCCTGCTCTAATTAAGCTGAAGGCATTAAAATCCGCAACCGAATCGGCAATCTCCATACTAAGAATCGATGATATGATAAAGTTAGTCCCAGACAATAGACCCGAGCCAAAGGAAGAGTAATTCCTTATTTATTGTCAATAAAGTATCTACATGGAAATCAGGAGCAAAGGAGAGCAACGAGTCCAATAGGAACAATGTTGATGGATGCAAAATAAATTGTTCCGGAAACTGTGAATATGGCACAAGCAAGACTTGTAAACAGGACAAAGATTCCCAACCTACGAAAGGTTACAGGTCTCATTCCAAAGTAGTCGATTGCCAAAGTATTGAGAGATCTACGTTCAGAAAGCCAGCCATCTATCCAAGGATTACGAGTGACCAAGAGCTGAGCACAGAATCCAACACAAGATAATACTACATATCCATGGAGAAAACGAAGAATCCAGTATTCCTTTGTAAGTTTGTTGTAGATATACGTGTAGAAATGGTTGTTTGGAACATGTGTGATAAAGAGATGTAGAGAAAGAACAAAGATATACCCATGGGTGAGTGGCTGTAAAATATCTTGCCTGAGAAATCGCTGGGCGTAGATCAGCGAAACCATCGCGATTGAAGAATAGGTCAATATCCATGGAATAAACACTGTAGGCGAACACGGGCCAGTGATTTCTTTTACCCATTTCCCGTCTGTTGTGGAGTGACATTCGAGCTCCATGGTTTTAACTGGATGTTCCGACTCCTTTTGGATTTTAGGGATTGGGTTTGGATCTGGTTGCTGGTTACAACAGCTTCCCAGAACAGCAAAACCTAGGAAAACAACAAAGAACCTGGCGATCAGCATGAATCCCTTTACTTTTACAAGATTTTTATATTGCTGAAACATCCGGACCAATTCATTTGTCAATAGATCGAACCTGTGGTTTTGAAGAGAGTTTTATTACAGAACAAATCAAAGAGACACATGGCACCGATTGGATGCTTATTTGATCTAGCCCAACGTTTCAGGAAGAGTCCATGCATATTGCAATCTTTGGAGTTTTGTTGTTTTTAGCAGGATATAGAAGTGAATCGAATGTTAATATAACCGAGATTTGCGATGGACCGGCAATTTCAGGGCCAGCACCAGATATTGATGGTGAAGCACTGATTGACAACGAGATCAGAAAAATATCTCTGAATGATTACAAGGGAAAATATTTAGTGCTAGTATTTTATCCTCTGGATTTTACGCATGTATGTCCTACTGAATTGTTATCTTTGAATGAACGTCTTGACGACTTCAGAGCCAACAATACAGAAGTTGTAGCATGTTCAACCGATTCGGTATATTCTCATCAAGAATGGATCAAGAAACCTGCCAAAGAAAGAGGACTTAGGAGATCCAACTCTACAGATCAGAATCCGGTGCCAGAATTCCGAGTTCCTTTACTGTCTGACAAATCACACAAGATATCCAAGAGCTATGGTGTTCTGAGAGACGATGGATCTGCCGAAAGAGGAACATTTATTATTGATGGAAACGGAACATTGAGATCGGTATCCAAGAGCGATCAGTCTATTGGGAGATCGACAGATGAGATATTAAGAATGGTGCAGGCCCTCCAGAAGGCAGATACATCAGGTGTATTATGCCCAGCCAATTGGAAGCCAGGGGACCCAACAATTAACAAAAAAGAACCACAGAGTTTTTTTTCTCAGCCACAATAAACTTGATATTGTAACGATGATGGGGGTTTTCGATTGGTTTTGGAAGATATTAGACAGCTTGGGATTGGGGAGGAAGAATGCCAAAATTCTATTTCTCGGGTTGGATAATGCAGGAAAGACTACATTACTGCATATGCTCAAGTATGACAGAATGGTTACACTCGATCCGACTCTTCATCCCACATCAGAAGAACTTTCCATGGGGTCAGTTCGATTTACAACTCATGATCTTGGAGGACATAAACAAGCCCGCAGAATATGGAAAGATTATTTTCCAGAGGTATCTGGGATTGTGTTTCTCGTAGATGCACATGACAGGAAGCGGTTTGAGGAAACCAGAGAAGAGCTTGGTTCTTTATTGGCGTTGGAGGAACTGAAAAAGGTGCCATTTGTGGTTCTTGGGAATAAAATTGATCTTAAAGGAGCAGCATCTGAAGATGAACTTCGACGGGAATTGGGATTATATGATACCTTTGGAAAGAATGGGATGCAAAGTGAGAATGTACGCCCACTTGAAGTGTTCATGTGTTCGGTCAAGAGCAAAATGGGGTACGGTGATGGAATCAGATGGTTGGCCAAGTATTTGAATTAGGTCATGTTAAATAAATCGTAACCTTTTTTTAATGCAGAGGATGGCAAACAACTTGAAAAGAATAGATTTACAAAAACAAAAGGATCAACCCAATCCATCGGCAAGGAATGGACAGATAAGAACCGAGGATGTTACCAAGACAAAAGGAACAGTTTTTGAAGATTATCGATTGAAGAGATCGGTACTCATGGGGATTTTTGAAATGGGATATGAAAAACCATCGCCTATACAAGAGGCATCGATTCAAAATATATTGGAAGGACGAGATGTTATTGCAAGAGCCAAAAACGGGACAGGGAAAACAGCAGCCTTTATAATTCCTATTCTAGAAAAGATTTCATCGGAAAGCAGCAAGATACAGGCGATTGTGTTGGTTCCAACAAGAGAATTGGCTTTGCAAATCAGTAGTGTAGCCAAAAGATTGGCCAAGAACACGGATTTACAGATAATGGTATCCACAGGAGGAACACTACTTAAAGAAGATATTATCAGACTTTGCAGTCCAATTCATCTCTTGGTGGCAACGCCAGGCCGGGTTCTGGATCTATCCAACCGAAATGTAGCCAATCTTTCGGAATGTCGAATAGTGGTACTGGATGAAGCAGACAAGTTGCTGTCCGATGAATTTAAATATTCAGTGCAATCTGTAGTGGGTTTACTCCCAGAGAAAAAGCAGTGCTTGGTATATTCCGCCACGTTTCCAGTATCTGTCAAGGAATTCCGAGATACATTTCTCCGGAATCCATGTGAAATCAATCTAATGGAAGAATTGACTTTGAAAGGAGTAACGCAGTATTATGGATATGTAGAAGAGAGACAAAAGCTCCATTGTCTTAACACGTTGTTTTCCAAGTTACAGATCAATCAATCGATTATCTTTTGCAATTCTACACACCGAGTGGAATTGTTAGCTAGGAAGATAACTGAATTAGGATATTCATGTTTTTATATACATTCCAAAATGGACCAGAGCCATAGAAACCGGGTTTTTCACGATTTTAGAAATGGATTGGGGCGAAATTTAGTATGTTCGGATTTGTTTACTCGAGGGATTGATATCCAAGCAGTGAATGTAGTGATTAATTTTGATTTTCCTAAAAGCTCGGAAACCTATCTCCACCGAATTGGTAGATCTGGAAGGTTTGGGCATTTGGGGTTGGCGATCAACTTGATTACAGAAGAGGACAAACCCAACTTGTTTACAGTTGAGAAAGAATTGGGAATAGAAATCCAACCTATACCACGAGTGATTAACAGCAACCTGTACGTTTCATGAGTCATCAATAAAACACTTACTCAACATTTATTACAATCAAGCATCACAATAGCAACATCTTTGACAAGAACATTCAGTTTCTGGTTTTGGCGGGGCAATGGGCTCTTCTGGAGTCGGGTCATCAGGAAGGTCGGGTAAAGTCGGTTCAGGAGGTCTGGGGACATCGCTACTCTGACAGAATTGTAGTGGCTGTGATTTCAGAACCTTTAGTTGCTCATTATGGACCCTCTTCAATTCTCGATCTGTAACCAAATCTATCCTTCTCTTTGCCTGTTGATTACCAGCTCTATTGGCCTTGACACTGATTAATTTCTTCCTCGAATCCACCAACTGCATTTCAAGTGTAGATTTGTTAAGTTGGGCAGTTTGTAGGTGTCTCTTGGCATTTTGATGGATGTTTGTGTTCGTTTCCAATGCATCTTGCTGAACAGCTTCGGCATGATTCAGCTGTTGCAGTCTCACCTGTAATTCGTTAGCTTTGGATACAATCGGGGCAAGCTCGGTTTGAGTCTTTGTAATCGCATTTTTGACCTTATGGAGATTGGTTTGAATCGACTGTATATTTTCACTGGTAGTTTCAACAATTTTGTTATCTTGTGTCTCTTTGGAAACTCCTTGCGTCAATGTTTTTGTAGCTTGTGAGATTTTGGCCTCCAACGTGCTTTGTTCTGCTGCCGAACGTTGATCATCTTGATCAATTTTCTTCATGGCCTCATCTCTAGCCTTTTTGACTTCCTGCTCATAGTTGGTTAGGTCCGTAAGTTCCTTGGATGGAATCACTGCCATGGGTGGAGTATCTCCTGGAGACGAATCTGATGGTGACTCTGGGGCTGGAGGAACATTTCCAGGAGACCCGCCATCATTGAGCGGGGGAGGATCTGATGTATCAGCTGAGCTCAGGTAATCATCATCTCCGTCGCTCGAATCCATATCACCCAATTCCCCGGATGAATCGATAATATCAAGCGATCTCTGTCCGTCAGCCGAAACCAAGCCTTTACCAAATAACAATGAGAGATTTACAATAACGAATATCGTGACAAAAGTTTTGAAATTCATGATCTATCAAGCATAAACTATCTGGAACCTGACGACATTGTGGACTGGTTCTTAAATAAAAGACATTGACCATGGCTTTATTGGAGAAGCTTCAACGCCAATGAGATGAAATTCTAATAGACAGGACCAATAGATAGGCACTTGTGCAGATGGTTCGAGCAGTTGCCCTACGATACAAATCATGCCATCCATCAGAATATGGAAATAATTCTGCCTCTATGATAATATTTGGTATCTGCTTCATAATTTTGTTTTTCGGGATCCAGTTTGGTTCTGGACAATCATTTCAAAAACCAGTGATTCTGAAGAATGTGTTATGGAGAAATTCAGGTGTAGATGGTGTAGATCAGGTTTCTTCTACTGCCAACAAACTATATATTGTCAAGGACAAGCGACTTTGGACCATTGACCCACAGTTCAAATCTTCATGGAAGCTGATCCCAACGCCTTCCCTAGTCGATCATGTATCCGCATCTAATGACCAGGTATGGATAGTGACTGATCGTAAATCCGTTTTTAAACGTATTGGAAACGAGTGGAAGTTGGTTCCAGGAAATATGTTATCACTTTCTGTTGGAAAACAAAGGATATTAGGAATTGATAGGAATCATGTTCTGAAGACTATACCAAGCAGTGGAAAAGAAGAATGGTCAGATGGATGTACGTCTCGGATAAGATTTAATCATGTTTCTGTAGATGAAAATAATCAGGTCTGGGCCATAGATAACAAAGATCAGATATATCGATTCGATGGATCCAATCCGGTGAAAATCAAGGGTAAATTTCAACGAGTGACAGCCGGAAAACTAGGAATTTGGACAGTTGATCGAAAGAACAACACTTTCTTTTGTAGTTATCCGTGTTCGGGAATATGGGAACAGTTACCCGAGAAATTTTATTGGATATCCAATGAATGGACAGAGCAGCCATTTTCGGCAGATAGTAAAGGAAGGCTTCGAGAAGCATATCAAGTGATCCCAAATCCGAAATTCCGAAAATCGACTGGATGCTGCAGATGCAAAAGATCAAAATGATTCGAGTACATTTGGACGAATTATTCCTTGTAATAACTTGTAAATAAACCATTCAGACAATTTGCATGTATGGCCAATAGTTTGGGAGAAAATCATCGGTAAAACACATTTATTGAAGTCTAGCCATGGTAGATAATGTTGGTTCCAATCCTAGTATTTGCTGCCCATATTGTTCAAATTCAATGCATCAATCCTGGCGAAATTGTGACCGAGGCCAACGAGTCATTTAAATCAGAAATAACGAACAATGAAGCTATCCAATGGATTACATTGAGTGGAGGACCATACGAGTCTGGGGCTCTGATAGGCGCTGATCTTTTGGGATTGGTTCCAAATGGAGATATGAAAAGGGCATCTCTTGTAGGGAACAAAGAACTATCGTTCAGATCTATATCTGGCCGGGCAGCACTTTTATCAACCGACAATGACACTGTATGGCACATTAATGCAGACAATAACGTATGGACTGGAAGTCCAAAGTCTAATTATAGTTGGAAACGCGTACCCAACATTAAATTGACACATGTTTCTCCAAAAGGTTCATATGTATTGGGTGTCAATGACAATGGAAAAATCGTCAAAGGCACAAAAGTCGGGGATGGCAAGTATACTTGGGAATTGTTTTCCAAAATCAAATCTGGAGAGAGTATGAGTTTTCGACAGGTTTCTGCTGGAGAATCGGGTACGGGATATGCAGTTGATTCTGGGAACCATGTTTATAGGCTTGAAGGAGATGTGTGGACCCAAATAGACGGGAAACTAGAACAGATTCAGGCAGGACATTCTGCTGTATGGGGAGTTTCACCCGACAGTTCTGTCTGGTATTGCAAGTATCCTTGTAAACGTGGAATCTGGAATCAAGTCCCTGGAAACTTGTACAGACTCCTGGCCAGCACAGGAAAAGCACCATTGGGACTGAGCATGGATAAAAAACTAGTAATTGGACGCTATTCTGATCAGGGATTGGAAGCTGCAAAAGGAGGATAAATAAACATACTTGTCTGTTCCCAGTCGCAGAGTCTCTTTTACCAACCAATTGATGGCAGTGGAGACAAATCAAATTGGATCATTGACTTTTTATGGAACAGAGATCCAATCGAGAGTTCATGGCCATCTCTTGGGTGTTTGTTGTTATATGTGCATCCCTCGTTAACAGCGAAAAGACTATCGGGATCAGAGGGAGTGATGGAAATATTGCCGAGAACATAAAGGTTGGAGGAAATACCACCGTGATTGAAAGGGCAAATTTGTCATTTCAAGGCTCTGAAATCAAAGGGAACGAGTTATATTGGGTTTCATTAAATGCTCCATTTAAATGTGCATCGGGAACTGCCAAGGAAATATGGGGAGTGGACTACAATGGAAACATATACAAACTCGATCTTCCCTACAATCAAACTTCACGATGGAAAAGACAGCCAGGCAATCTCGAGTACATAGCTGCAACAGACAGCAAGCTTCTGGGAATCAATAGCGATCATAAAGTCTACTCCTGTCAACAACCATGTACAGGAAACTGGACCTTGGAGAATATCAAACTGACTCAATTATCATTGGGTGACTCTTACGTCTTGGGTATTAGCGAATCAAACGGCATTGTCAAGGGAGTACCAAGTCCGAATGGATACATCTGGAACAACTTTACTTTGCCTGGAGAGAAATTCACCCACGTTTCACTGGGGAAAAACGATACGGCATATGCAATAGGATCAGGAAATGCGGTGTACCGTCTTGAAAATGAGACCTGGAAAAAGACTACTGATCAAAAACTGGAACAAGTACAGGTCGGTCCTAAAGTGGTTTGGGGAGTTTCATCATCTCGGGCCGTATTTTATTGCACACTTCCTTGTACGAGGGGAGAATGGGCCGAAGCCTCTGGTCCCCTTAAATCCATTCTTCCGTATTCCGAAAATGCACCACTCGGAATAGACACATCGGGTACCTTGGTAATAGGAGACCAATCTACCTATCCCAGCACAATATGATTGTAGAATAAAGTTAAAAAATGAATTCAAACACCTCTGAGTATGATCCTGGATATATTCAAAGAGTTGATGAACATTCCAGACTTGTATGGACCACGTTTCCGAATGGTGTGGTGGTGATTAGTCTAGATACGAGTCACCAACTCTTTACAGATCTTGAAAATATGGGGATCGATGTTCATCATCTGGGTTTTGACTTTTGCAAAGAAGGAAATGTTCTGACTCGAGATGAACCTTTGGTCTCCATCAGCTATCATCATGGAACATTGAAAAAGGCTTGGACTATTGGTATTCACAAAAAATGCATGGTCTTGGAATTGGACAAGGACTATATTGTGGATATGGCAAGGAATGGTTCATCTACAAAAAAATACTTGGCAATTTTGAAAGATCTCCGAGTCACGTAATTACTTTTGTTCGGAAATAAACACCATATGCAGATCACTGTATTGTTCGTTCTACATTGTTTAATCTTGATTAATTGTTGTATGGGTATCGATTCCCAAATCCTTCGCGATATAGAATCGGTACATGATACTACTGAATATCCATCTTTTGACCGATACTCCTCCAAATTCAGGCTGGGTGGATTGCTACCAATCAGTTGGTCAACTAATGGAAGTATTTCTGCCATTGGAATTCAACTTTGGGAAGCCTTCAAATTCAAAATAGCAAAACTCCAAAAGGAAAATTTTCTGGGGAATATATCTATAGCTTATGATGTTTATGATTCTCAAGAAACCGATTCATCGATACTTGCGGCTGCCAGATGCATAATTTCAGATAATATTACAGCCGTTGTCGGGCCTGAAAAACGAGACCCACTAGTGTCTAGTTTATTCTCAAGTTATAATGTTACTTTTATGGGCTATTTTCGAACAATTGGAGTGGAATGTTTCGAGGCACCAAGGCTTTTTGATCGTGCTACACCCAGTATACTTTACGAAGTGGATGCTATAGTTAAACTAGCCAATGCTATGAATTGGACACTAATGACATTTCTCTTCACAGAGGATATTTATTCAGCTTTTATAACACATGCATTTTATATCTATGACGCGAAAAAAGGATTTAGAACGACTTGTGGTGGCATAGTTCATCGTATTTCTATTACAGATGAGATGAATATTAATGACGGAGAAATGGAAAAGATTTCTGGTTGTATATCCACCAGTCAATGCAATGTGATCGTACTTGGAATGAGTTATATGAATGCAATTCAGATTATCCGACTGATTAAGAAAGATGGAAGCAATGCAAAGAAAATATTTATCATGACCGACTCACTCCATGATCTCTTGCTTTATCCATCGGATCTCTACAATCTATATGGAATACATGATCTAGATATGGAATGGCTGGACGGTTCAATTCTTATTAGACCTTTTGCCAAAAAAGATAAGGAGTTTAAAGAACATTTTTCTAGTCTCAATCCAGAAAATACCCATTACCCCCAGTTTAAAAGGTTTTGGGAGACTACTTTCCGATGTTTATATACACAGAATGATTCGCTTCCACTTTGTGATGTTCCGGTTGACGAGCGAAATTTCGGTAGCCATTGCAGATGTACAGGGACAGAGTCTTTAGAAACCATCACAATAACGCCATCGGTATATTATTTGCAGGATTGTATCATGGCAATTATAAATGCAGTCAAGACCATCGTTCATAACTGTAGTTTATTAACATCTCGGAATTTCTGCGAGCCCAGATACATTGATGGCGGAACCATTTTCGAGGCCATTCAAGAACTTTCTTTTGATGGAGAAACCGGACCATTTTTGCTGAAAGGACATTCTAGGGTTGGAGGACAGTTGGAATTCTTCAAAATATCCAAAAATAGATCATTGACCTGGCTGGGATCTTATTCACCAGGCAGAGATGTGATCCTGGATGATATTGTCAGTAAACAACTTCCTGTTTCCAAAATCATAACCAAGTATGTCTCATTTGCATCATCTCATGGGATGGCGGTGGTTATTTGTGCCGGTCTGGAAATACTTATATGTGTGATACTCATGATCTATTTCTACAGATGTAGACATGAAGATGTGATTAGGCGTTCTAGTCCAGTCCTCATTCAATTAATGCTACTCGGAATTGTCATGGTATGTACCGGCATGATATTATGGACAGGAAAGCCGACCTCACTGGTGTGTAATTTGAAAGTATGGATGTCTGTAATGGGGTTTGGTCTTTTGATCGGAACATTGATTGGAAAAACGTTTCGTATATTTAGGATATTTTCAAGCACGAAAATAGGTCAGGGTCCACCTACTGATAGAGACATTCTCAAATTTACAGGACTTGTTCTGTTGGCAGAAATAGCACTCCTATCGATCCATACGTTTGTCAATGGAATTACAGGTCCCAAGATTGTAGAATCTGATGAGAAAACACCATCTCAGTTTTTCATGTGCCAGGGTTCGCATAAGGGTCTTGATCTCGCCTTTACAGGCATGATACTAGGATTTAATGTGTTGTTGATAGTTGTTGCCGGAGTATTAGGCTATCTCGTGCGAGACGTGGATTATGAATATAACGAGTCAAAGCACATAGGCCTAGTGATATCAGTGTATGCAATGTTTTCCATAATTGTCATCCCGACCTATTTCACCAATTATGAGGCACCAAATAGTTTCATGGAAAAATACCTTCTCCATTCGATATCTACGCTAATAATGGTACTCTTTACCCTTTTGTTTCTGTTCGGACCCACCATATACACCCTGACGAGATACCTTGGACAATCCGACAACTCTGATGATTCGATAATTGTAGAGATGCCCGGGGATCCAGACATACAAGACCACCTCCAGGATGCAAAGTTCCTGTCCAAACCACTTTGGGACCGAAACCTAATGTATTGATTTTATTTGTTTGGACATGTTATTTATAAGCCTCATTGAGTAAAGAATGATAAACACTCCCCATCGCATAACTATGACTATGACTAGTGGTGGACTTTTGGAGCATTGCCAAAGGCTACTGGACTGTGTTGATTTCAACTCGTATCGTCGTTGAACCCAAATCTTACCAACCTCTTACAACATTCCAATCATCCACGTCTATTAAAGACCATCCTTTCGATATAGTGTCCGAGGACTTTCCCCAAAATAGTAATGGCTCATGACTGGAAGCCACTACACTTTGAAGCGATGAAATAACATGTCCGCTCGCAAGAAGAATCGCACATGTATAAGCTTTGCAAAAATCTTCTCAGCTCATCGTTGGTTGAAAGACCAGTCTTGTTCAGTAGTGATGAGAGACATGTTGTGATCATGCAGGATGTGGATGTGAATGTGTACTCTGTAGATAAAGGACATTTTGAAAATAGTCTCAAATTGGAAAAGGCAATGGAAAAGCATCAACTTCAGATAAAAGATCTTGTGACAAGAACCATTTCTAGTTCTCTTCAAGGGAGGGTGATAGGTGTTTGCCAAGATCCAAAAAATCATCATCGTATCTATGTGTGCCATGATTTTGGACTTGTCGTTTTATGGGATTTGGCTAGTGTTGACCCAGTTTCAAATTTTATCCTGAAGCATTATGTAACATTCGTGGCATGTGGAGCATCATTATTGTTTGTAATATCGCCGAAATATAGAGGTTCAGAGGCGACCCAGCATTTTGAAATACATTCAGTTAGTCTGGAAGACGGATCAATGAGATTGGTGTACAAATGCTGCGAACCCATTGAACAATTAGAAATTGTCAAAGATAGTGAGGGAATAGAAACAATCTATACTTTTAGTAGCAACAAAATAATAATTATTCGAATGGATGGGTCACCTGTTCGTATTATCAAACACAGTAGAGAAGTCAAGACTATTGCAATCTCTCCATCAGCCACTGTACTGGCGCTTGGAGACGTAAAAGGACAAATATGGGTGAATGTATTGGATGGCGAGTTCCGATTATCTAAACAAGACAAATTTGGTGACAAGGCCCTGTTGCATTGGCATGCACATGGGGTAAAAGCGCTATGTTTTGTTAATGAGGATTACATGCTTTCGGGAGGAGAAGAAAGTGTGTTGGTGGTATGGCAATTACGAAGCGGAAAGCGGCAATTTATGCCTAGAATAGGAGGAATGATCCGACAAATTTCAGTTTCCCCTGGGCAGAAATACTATGCGATTTCATGTTCAGACAATAGCATCAAGATTTTGAATGGATCCAATCTCGCTTTGATCTCGTCTATTATAGGGATAAAATGGGGGGATATCGACTGGAAAATGGATCGCTGGAAAGACAATGTGGGAAATTTTAAATACAAACCATTGTCTTGTCGATTTTTATTGAGTCCAGATAACGAATACATAGTGGGAGAGGGAATGAAAGGCCACATTCAATTTTATAGCACCAAAGAATTGCAGTCTGTAAAAGAGATGGACATTGTATGTCAAAATCGGGTTTCGAGATTTGATAGAATTGAAATAGAATTCCGTTTGCAATTTATCCAATTTGTTTGTGGATGGATGATTACAGTCGATGCTAGTGTAGGAAAGGGAATAGAATCCGAGATTTTTCTCAAGTTTTGGCACTTTGATGCATCTAAAAAAGAGTTTGAATTGAAAACAAGAATGGATATGCCGCATTATCGAGGCATAACGTCATTAGAAACTACCGAGAGACATGGTGGTATGGCGGTTACGACTGGGCTTGATACCAAATTTAGGTTATGGAAACTTGATGGAACCTGGATTTCGTACTCTGGAGGAAGTTATAGGGAACTTGTTCCCATGGGATCCTCCTTTTCAGATGATGGAAGTTTGTTATCGATTCAGTTTGTGGACCGACAGACTCATCAATCAAGTGTTACGGTATGGGACCCATTACATAACAATCTTTTGCACGTGATCACATTCAAACTCCATCCTGATACGATCGTTCCGAATCATGTCCAGCCAATGTATTGGATCAGATTTATTTCCGGATCCCGGTGTTTGTTAGCATTTTCTGTAGATTCGTTAATGGTGTTTGATATAGCAAATGGAAGACGGATGTATCTAGATTTTAATAAGACGTCTAATACCAAGGGAATTACAGTCACATCAATGGCTAGCCATCCAATCGAACCATTATTCGCAATGGCATTGGATTCGTATAACGGAAGGGAAAGATATCATTTTGTTGGGATTTGGGATGAAGGGTCTTTGGCCAATCCGATCCATATTTGTTCCGTTCAACATTCGATTTTAGACATGGTTTTTATTCCAGATCAGCTTGGATTGTACTTGTTTGATGTGGACAAGAGGGTATATACAATTTCCGAGTCCAAGGTCGAAAGAGACAACGAGATGATACAATTAGTCAAAATGGAAGAAGAGACAATTCAAAAATCATTGTCTAATATACATGAAGAATATCATATACAAACCAATTGTAGCTATGCCGAATTGTCAAGCCATATTCTTCCACCATCAGAAATTTTATTTAGGGCCGAACTAGATGATCTAAGTAGCTTATGGACCTTTTGTTCTACTGAAGAGCATCAAATCCAAGACCAAAGAATTGTATCAGCAAGATGTATGGCCGAGAATCAAAGTCTCGAGCCATTTAAAAGAACCCTTTGGTCTCTTGATCTATTTAAATAATACTGATCTCAGGTTCGAGTTTGAATAGTCTTCCCATGATTTACATCGACTTGGTTTTCCTTGTCTATTGTTAGCGATTTCTGTCCGTCCTCCCGAAGGGTCATGTATCTGGAGTAAGACTTTGAGACATGGGTCTTTATGTGCCTATTTAGATGTTCCAACCTCTGAAAAGCCTTGGAACAACCCTCTATTGTGCAGGCAAAGGGACGGGATTCTGTGATCTTGTAAGGGTTGTGTAGGTTTGGGGCCAAGTTGATCATTCGCTTTCCATTCATGTTTGGGGAAAATTTGGAGTGAAAATGGCCTGGAGATCCCAACGAAAGAAATAAATGGGAATCTTGCCCCAGATTCGCCTTGCCGAAAATATCTTTTGGAGACGGGAGAATATTGCTTGAACTTCCAAGGGGAGTGCGTCCATTAGATATTGATGGAAGTAGGCACACACTATCGACAGCATCCAGAAGACTCCGAAGAGGATCAGGAGGTAATGATTTTCGTTTTTTCCGGAGAGGCGGCTGTTTGGATTTACTCATTATTGATTCGGGTTGCATCGACAATATTAATAATTTCAATAACAACAACGACTGATTGCTAACCGTCAACAAATTGGACTTGCCAATCGATTTGTTCGTTTTGACATCCAATCAGAATCGATCTGTATTTATTTTCGTTTTCTAATGTGACCAATTGATCAGGTCGTATTTGGTCCATGGAGCAGAGATTAATGTAATGGTCAATCAAGATGGAAATGAAAGTTTGTAAAAGGCGTAAACAAACATCACATTTCCACAGTTGACCTTTTTGATATATTCCAATCAGTGTATTTCTCCAATTTTCTCCAAGATCCCGGATGCATCTATTCTGGAATTCAGAGAACCATAGATGACTGAATGTGGACAAGGATATCAGAGGATGAATAATCAATCCCAAAGATTCATATTCTTTGAGAAATTGCGAGAATCGGACAAAATCGAGTTGTTTACAGTTAGATGATTGAAAGGACAAACGTAGGACACTTTCCCTGCGTATTCAACTTGACCAAAACTCATCGTTAGTTGCAGAATGTGCGGATGGACAATAACGATCTTTGGGAAGACCATACATTGATGACACCATGGGAAAAATATATAAACGAGCTCGAAAAGATTTTTCATGAATGGATTCGAGATCCGAATGATAGACACGAGACCACAATAGAATATGGAAATACAGCACTAGATCTGAGGCACTCTATATCTGAGAATCACAAACCACTGACTATTCAAAAATTCAAGAGAATCATTTCACCCAATGACTTGGTTCCGAAAAACGTGATTGTATTGCAGGCCAATTCACCAGAGCTTGTAAACCATGGAAAATTGCTCTTGTCTGGACTATATTTGGCTAGAAATACACTTGGATGGGATGTTCCTATTTTCATCTATTGTGGAAACAACGATTTGGAGGGTGTTTATGGAACAATTTGGTGGAAATGTAAAAGTCATGAACTTTTGGAGAGCGATGGGCCTATTATTGAGCAATTGAGCCAAATGGCATATGATCATATCAACAAGGATGGAATTTATGAGAATCTATCACTGGAAATATCGGGAATGTATTCTTACAAGACGAGAAAAATTGTCAGAGGATCAGATAATGATACAATTGGATCAACTACAGTAGAAGAAGAATATTTTCGATTTGTTGCCAAGCTTATGAAATGGTTGAATGGAGATTGTATTTGGATATATGATATTGACATGGAGTTTATGCTGGATCAAAGTCTATATTTTTCGTCGGCCCTAGACCACTACAAACCAGAAAATGATTTATATTCGAGTTTACGGCCAGAAGGACTATTTTGCAAGGCCGATCAAGGAGTTGATTTTCGATCGAGTCTATGGTCGTTTTGTAATTGTTTTCATCGCATGTTTGATCCGAGTGACAAAGCTGCATTGATGGATTTTGATGATGAAAAACACATGATCGATTATCATAAATCGGTATTGAGTCTTCTCCCTATAGAAGGAGGATCTATAGAATCCAAAGTGCGTTTGGTGCTAAAATATCTGATTTATTGTTACTGCGAAGAAAATGGAACAGCTGAAGATCAAATGTTGATGTTGAGATTGGTATCTATAATTTGGAAGGCATTTATGCAATTTATTGAGGATAATTGGATAGCCAAAAAATCCATTTCTGGACAAGACGATTTGAACCTGGATGATCCTCTTCTTTTACAGAAACTATGTTTTCTAGAAAAATGCATCAGAAAGACTAGCTCACATTCCAAAAATTTGTCGGGACTGGAAAAGACTATCAATGAAGATTCAGACGATATTTTCTATGATCCTGTTGATAAATCCGAGTCAAGCGACAGTTCATCAGAAATACCACGATATTCTGGCAGGAAAAAGATTTTGAATGGCAATGACAAACTTTTGAACAACTCTAGAGAATATTTATATGTGCCATATACCCAGGAATATCCCGTTTTAACGATTGATCGGATGGAACAAAAACTGGATGTTATGGATGGCAGTGAAAGGGTCACCGAATCACAGACGAAACAACTTGCGTCAGATATACAGGCATTTAAAGCTGCCAATCCCGATTCTTATTTCCAGGATTTCATTAGATGGTATTCTCCCAAAGATTGGAATGATTATAGCAAATCGTTGAGTAAAAGAATGACACAAAAAGAACAGTCTAATCAATGGCTAGAATTTTGGAATAATTTGGATCCTTGCCCTGCAAAGGAACAAGTATCACTCTTTGATTACCAGCACGAAGGCGATGATATTATTCATGAATTGAAAGAAAAGGTGGAATTTAGGCATTTTGCCGAACTGTTTCCCATGATTTTCGATATACTGTTCAGTCATCTAGATATATTTATACAGTCCAATTCTCACCTTGCCTCTTCGGAATTTCTAGTTGACCAGATCAATTCTCTTCGGAATATGCTGTTGATATTTCCATGGAAGTCGGAATCGGTTATTTTGGACGATCTATTCGAATCTATCTACGAAATCGAGCGATCCATTTCATTTTTGTTGGGGTTTGTCAAACTATTCCCGAACAATCCTCAGTTGAACGCTCTAGTTGATAGAACAGTTCATTGTCTAAACCATGAATCTAGTGATGCTGTTCACATGTCTGACATGTTCAAAAACGGAGGAAAAATGTTCCGAAATGGAGAGAGGTATCAAGTCGTGATGAAACCAGCTGGAGAACAGACCCCCAGTCATGAATGTATTTACATTTCAGAGAGAGGACATGTTCCTCTATTTTTGAACAAAAACACTTCATAACTACAGACAGCATCCAGGACAAGTGTGAAGAGAAGAGTGAATAAATTGATCACATGTCTTGCAGAACAAATGTCTACAGCTGGTACATTGCATCGCCTCTGAATACGTTGGACTTTTGCACGAGAAACATACTGCCTCTTCCAGAGAAATTGGGTGGAACGAATCGACTGGAAACATGTGATGGTAGGATTTGACCAGATGAAGAGATGATACAAGTGTCAATCCACAAACAACACAGTCAATTGGCAAACTACACAGCTTGGTACTGCACGTAGGGCAAGCATATGAAACCTGGATTTTTTGGCCATGACAAGCACAAAGTATTGGATAAGAGGAAATTTCTTGTTTAGGGAATCCCATTTTCAACAATGACCACGATTTCCCCGGTGAAATTGGAAATGGTTTTGTATGCTGCACCAATAAATCTCCAAAATGGTCTTCGTCCAGAGCCACTGAAAAGGATCCCCTTGTTCTTTCTGTCATTTTCCGGCAAATGTACAATTCGCCTGAGAGGCATATGACAGATATCCGGATAGACTCCTTTTCTAGACGAGACAAGGTGGAATAAATATCCCCTGGATCACATGTGTTGAGTCCAGAGTAAATGATTATGATTTCTTTGGATCCCAGGCCTACCAGTGAATTCAATTGAGAAAGTCCCAAAAGAAGCGAATTCTGAAGCGATGGATCGCCGCCGACCTTGATTTTAGAAATATGTAGATTGTTCAAATGGAACTCGGGATTTCCATTCATGTCGGACACTATTTCGCACGTTCCATCCCGAGTTGATAAAAATCCCAAGGAGCTTATAGGATTCTGATCAAAATATTGTTCTACGAATTGCCTACATTTTTCAAGAATTCCTTCGATTCTTGAAGAGTATTTTTGCCAGTCTCTCTCCATAGATTTGATAGATGAATCAAGAATAATTGTAGTGTATCTAATCATACTCAATTTAGCCTTTCTTGGAAAATCGGATTTTGGTCCAGATCCTTCTCGTATCTTTGCATGTGTAGGAACCGTTGCCAATCTATTTTCATCTTTCAACATCAATTTCCAACTAGATGAAATGCCTCCTTCCCATGAAAACCCAGCTGTAGCCATTTTTTTACCGTCAAAGTTTTACTAGCAGAATTCCCTGCAGGGAATTCTGACGGCAAAAAATTTTACGATTGGTTCTCGGTGTCACATGTGTATACAAGTGGGAAGTGGGAATTGAAATGTGCTATGAGCAGCCGGAAGATCGTTGTTCCAGTGAATGGATGTTATGATGGCCAAGATTCTAAGCCTTGTCGATTTGCCAGGAAATTGATTGGGAATAGATCGAGGTATGAAAAGAGTCTAATTTCCGGAAAAGGGCAGGAATCCAGACTTTGGAAGCATCAGGTTGAATTAAAGAAAAGGGAGACGGACTTGAATCGATTTTACGAGCAACAGAGCATCCCAAAGTGTCGACAATCGGAGAATACCTTCGAGCTGGGCCAATGGTTCCAGTCGATTCTTCCAGTTAATGTCACCCATCCACAAATTTACCAGGCCATTGATCAGCCATACTGGGCTTCATTGTCTCTCGAGATTTTTCGATCCGGATTATATTTGGTAATTATTCCATTGTTAATTTTTGCTGCTTTTCAATTTCTTACCAGCCAGGAAAGTGAAACACTACCTAGAACGAGATCAAAATCCAACTGGGAATATATTGATCTTGGTCAACCCAGTAAAGACAAAACTATCGAGGCCATCAGGAACCATAAACTACAAATCATAGAACTAACCAATTTATTGGAACAAAGTCCCGAATCTCCCGATAGAAACGAAATCATCAAAACAATAGTAAGACTCGAGGAGAAAATCAACGGGCTGTGGAAGAAAAAATGGACACTGTCCGAAAACCACGATCACAATACTCGGACGAATGTACTGGAAGATGTGGTCAGGGAATAAAAAGATGGGTGAGATGGATGAGGATGAGATCCTGTAAATATCTTGATATGCGGTAGAGCCAACAATCCTCGTCTCAGAGGTATAACTTGTATACTACGAGTCTCTGTTTCATTTTCCATCAAATATCTAGATTTTCCACATAAAAACCAATCATTTGAATCGATAGAACAAAACCAACTACCCATGGAAAACTGTCCATTAGAAAGATTCCGAGTAGATAGTTGTAAAATCGCAGATTGGAAAACATGCAGGTTGGGGATTCTTACAAATTCACATTCCCAAACAAAATCTACCCTTGGAATCCTGGTTCTGAAATAAACCAACCTGGATAAATCATCGTTTGATTTGCATAACACCCTGAAATATACTAGAGATTGGTTGGTGTATTCGAAAGCAGCTATCTTACTAAGAGATTGATTTATATCAAGGATATGTATCTTGTCAATGTCATTTGAAATCTTTTCATCCTGTTCCAAGGAGAATCCAAACCCCTTATCTACAACAACCATCCGATCCCCATTCGGACACTGGTTTGTCAATTTGACATGTACATAGAAATCCCATCTATCTCCCCTTTTTACAGGTCGTATTTTGGATTGGAATTCAAGTGGAAACCCAGCCATATTTTCGGAATCTAGAACCAGAGAAGCACCTAGTTTCGGTTGAATTTTGTAGCCTTGATCTGTGCAATTATGGATAAATTGAACTTGATTTGCCTGGACTATCAAAGCTTTGATGCGGCATTCATCTCCCGGTTTCACTGTTCCTTCTGTCTTGGTAAGGTACAATTTATTTCTTTTGTTCAATACCTGGTTACTGGCCTCAAAAGACACCAAACAATCCCCAATCACATCTGCCCGAATCCATTGAGTCACAACAGGATATACGTACAAACAGTCCAAATCGATTACCAAGATGTTTCCATCAAATTTATCTACTTTGAATTCAAAAATAATTTGAAAGTCACAACGAATGGGATATTTTTGATCCAAGAAAACTTTGAATATATTGGTATTTTGGTTCCATAACATGGATTCCCTCCATCTGAAAAAATTCAAATTGTATCTACATGCCATGGCCATTTCTTCATTGTTGCCCATTTGTTGATAGCAGTATATCAACCTGATGTTGACGCTATTCTCCAAATCACTCCATCCGTGTTGTTTGTATTCAGTCAATAAATATGTGAATAGTTGGATAGATTTTTCATATTGCTGATAATAGACCAAAAAGGATCCTAGTTTGTCCAAAAAGTAATACCTGGTCCGGTTATACAAAACTCCCTCTAACTTTCCAACAATATCCATTACCAATGTTGGAAACATTTCCATGCAATTATCCATATTGGAAAACATTACAAGATCCGGAATCCCTGATCCGTAAAGTCTAACTGGCTCTTGTTTTATGATCAACTGAGAAAAATCTTGACCATATTGGAAGAATCCTATTACATTGGCCATCATAAAAAGTAGGTCCAAATAGGTTTGTAGAATGCATGGAATGGTTTCGATGGCCCGAGATACTTTGAAAATATTCGACAACAATCCGTGTCCCAGCATCAACAAGGATAGTTGGTACGGGTCTGTTTGGAGTAGACCATGGACAAATTCCACAGTTATCTCGCCCACTTTTTTCCAGTTTTTCACTTTCACCAAGAAATAAATCTGTCTCCAGAATAAATAGTCTGAAATCTCGAAGCGGTTTATAATTTCCATTAGGATTGTCTCTCTTATGGTACGAAAGTTGTTTTCCACCATTTCCAAAGACAAGGGATGGTTGATTTGGCGAAAATTTAGGGATCCTGATTCCTTCCACACATAATTCTTGACCATATTACTCAGTTCTTCATATACCTCTGATGCTTTTTCATAAAGCTGCATGATTTCGTATGTGAAACCAAGATTTTCCTTTAATAGAAACAACTTGGACCAGTGGGATTCAGGTCTACATTTTGAAATCTCGTTTTCCTGAAATGACAATCTGTGGGCAAGAGAAATTCCTAGCTGCTTTTCGATTTTTGGCTTCATTTGACTCCATGTTTTTGTCTGTACTATCCGATCCGTCCCAAAATCCACATTCAAGATATCAATCAATTTATCATGAGATTCCATATTTACATAAATAATCAACCATCCGTCGGAATCTTGATATGTGCTTTCAACGTTCCTGATCCAATCTTTGACAAGTTGACGAAGAGATGTCTTGTATACATTCTGATCACTACGTTTCAAGACAAAACAATGTAACAATGGCTGAAAATGTGAATTCAAGAGATCTCTTTGACTGGCCCTTTGAAACATCATGTATTCCAGCCGAATTTCGGGGATAGTTATCTGATCAGAAGATCTTACTATCATATTTTCAATCACATTATTTTCCCTAAATATTTCACTAACGGATTTCCATGTTCTTTGGTCCTTGTCTGGGTCGAAATCTAGAAATGGTTAGGCGATATAGCGTTTATTTACATGTAACCAGGAATGTCTTGGTCTTGATTAGATTGTTCATCAATTTTTGGCGCGTGATCTAGTTTTTATGCCCATTCATTATTGTCGCCAACGATTCTTGATTCCATATCTGTTTCCCTCATCTCAAGCGAATCTTTGCTGTGCATATAGACAATATAGATGTTTCTCCATAAAAGTGACGAATAAATGAAATGAAAGAACATGGCTATTACACACACAAAACATAGGACACCGACTATCCACGACCTTGTTTGAACCAAACCAATTATCATGGGAATGCCACCTCCACACCCATTCACCACCCCCAGAATAGAGCACCCTTCAAACGCAATTTGGATTCCAAAAAGGACAAAATAAACTATAAATAATAATGCATGGCCAGTCTCCAATGCCTTGCAGAGAATCCAGCACCAAGCAAAAAATGCCAGCGGTGATAGTAAAATGTAAACAGCACCCACCAAAATCCAAAGCGGTTGATCGGGCTTGGATGGATTCAAGATAATTATTCCAATTTCCGCCACTAGATTGATACAATAAATTCCAAATAATACTAAACCTGTTAATTCCAAGGAAAATTACCTTTCCATAGAAAATGGCTCTGCTCTACATATACCAGTTGGTCCAAAGGGACATTGTTTCCTATCTCATCCCAAAAAAGTACATGGATAAGAGATCTCGATGCTTTTCGAATAGGCGGAGTTTCATCAGTCAGTTCAATTGATCCGAATGGTTTGGATTCCCACGGGTAGTGATGTACTGTCTAGAATATCAGAAACATTGCCTGTTATACAGTGAACGGACCAGAATTGTCCTCTTGTGAGAATGCCATTTAAAAATATTTATTTTTGGAATCAATGTGATAATTAGTCCATGGACCTAAACTCTTTTTCGAATAATAGTCCATTGGATAGACCGATTGGTATTCAACCTGTCCCAAAAGAACATTGGCTTCATATGGTGTCAAAATAGGCTGTTTGAACATGTATCCCCAATCTATAGACAATCTCGGACACGCAACTTGGATCCAAGCATCAACACTAGAAAATTGATCTAGTTTTGAAGGTGTAATCTCTGATATGCAAACCAAAATATGGTTGATACGCTTTTCAATCAATTTCTGTCTTAGATTTTCCACGATTCTCGGATTTCCCTGTCTTCCAAGTGTGCTCATGATTAATCCTATTGTTTTGGCCCCATAAGCCTTTTCAATACTCTTCTGTCGGTATCTGTGAAGCCGATCAAAATCATAGTATTCGCGGGATAATGTATTAGAATATGGATCAAAGCGAAAGGCTGGTACCGTGGGATTTGCTATCATTGCAGATTCGAGATGGAACCTTCCGTCTCCAATGTAGATTAAACAATCTCCAGAAATTTTGGGGGAAGTACACCCCAATACTTCTCCAGAAGATAGCGGATTTTCTCTGGGAATTATGATGGAATACTCATTGGCTAGCTCTTGTTTCAATTTGTAGAGGGAAGAGTTGAATTGGATCGTGGATATTAGAGAAATTTGTGAGTGCAGCGGAAAATTGGCCCGTAATGCATCTGCTATTCCCAAAGTATCAATATAAATATCCACAAACACGTATAATACCTTGACAGTCACATCGTCAATGGGAACTAAACAACTGTGTCCATAATGAACCATAAAATCACATCCCAATGCCCTTCCGGTATAATCATCAACACAGCAAGCACCATAAGTAACGTCTCCCATTATCACAGTCTCTACCCGAGCAAATCGTTCAATAATATCGGAAATGAGACAGGCATATAACAAAAGGCCTTCAGGGAATTGAAGTGCAACCGTTGATGAACGATTTTTTTGAATTTGCCATATAGTCTTGTAGATTTCGAAATTGTAATGTTTTGGAAGGGCTTGGATGGCTTGGTTGAGTTGTTTATTTTCAGAAATATCGGATGGAATCAAATTCGGTCTTTTCCTCATCCAGGTTTTTTTAAGGCCAGTCCCGTTGTTCATTGGCATTTGTATTGGTCTCAACAGCTATACATATGTTGTATGGATCTTCAATGATGTTATGGTGATTGTATTCTCCTTTTATTCCAGTAGGGTCTTGCAGCGAAAATCTGATGCCTCGAGTTTTGTACAACGAATTGAGCTCGTTCAAATATGCCATTACTCTATATGTATATGCAATAAACTTGTTTTCGTAATCACCAGATGCTTGATAAAGGAAACATAAGAAAATGAATCCTATGCAACAAATTATGGTGCTGAAAGTGATAAAGGCCAGTCTTCTAAATGAGTCCTTTTCTGTATGCATTGTATCGGGAAGTTCAGTATTGATGTGGCAAATAAGATCATCGTATTCCTTTTGGGGCAAAATGTCTTTGAAAATGGATTTCGGATATGGTGCATAGAATTCAAAGGACGCGTGATAGAACGGGATAATGTATTTGTTTTGGACGAGTGTCATGGAATCAGGTGGGAATTTGCCGAGCAGAACTAATAGACTTTGTACAGAAAACCAATTGGTTGCCCATATGACCAATTGTCAGGAATTCATCTGAATTTTGCAATGGGGAATAGTCATGAAGTTAGTCTTTATGGAAGACTGGAGAATTTGGTCAGTTTGGACCAACTAAAAACCAGATTGATGGAAATATGTGGACAAGAATTCAAACATGAGCAACGAGAAAGTCTATTTTCGATGGCGAGAGAGAAAGGCTATACATTGGAAGAAAATTGTGACAGGACGTTTATACGACTTCGAACCTCGGATTCACCGACCAAAGATGAGCAGAGAATGTGCTATATCGGGTTTCCGGAAGCAACCAAATCCAAACCAGTCACACAAAGATTAATTGTTTATTCACATATATTCCAAGGCAGTCCATCAGCCTTTCTCGATTCGATTGGCCTACAGTTCTATACTGAATATATCAAAAAAGGGTTCCAATTCAAGGTTCACAAACGATTGGATATTTATATTTACCGATTATACCAGTTTCAACAGGGTAGCATGATCTCCATCGACAATGATTGGATTGTCGAAGCTGTTCTGACTATTCAAGAACCTTTGCAACTCCTATCATCTGAGACTGATCTTTGTTCATTTGCATCTCTACTAGATGACATTGTTAAACTACGAAAATTGGATCCAGGGACAATCATTTGAATTATTTATCAGTAGCTGGTACTGGCAGGTACACATTCTCTTGGAACACGACCATGATCTTTTGCATATACATCTTTAAAGAGTTCGTTTTCTGGAGGTTGGTGATCCTCTTGGGCTTTGGAAGATGCTTCATTTACGTGCTTGATAGTCTTCTGAACAATATTTTGTAGCTCTCCTTCAGTTGCTATTCCTTTTTCAAGAATCTGGTTCTTCAATTTATTGATGGGGTCTTTCTGTTCTCTGATAAGTTTGACTTCTTCGCGAGTTCTGTAACTAACCCCAGGATCACTCATGGAATGACCTCCGTATCTATAGGTTGAAAATTCTATTATAAGTGGACCTTTTCCACTGCTTGCCCATTCTTTGGCATATCTGGTGGCTTCACGAACAGCAAGTACATCCATTCCATCGGCCCAGATTCCCGGGATATAGTGTCCCCTTTTGAAAAATTCTGTAGATGCAGATGCCCTGGATACATGGGTTCCCATTCCAAAATAATTGTTCTCACAAACAAATATACAAGGCAAGTTCCATAATTTTGCCATATTAAAGGCTTCAAAAACCTGTCCCTGATTTGCAGCACCGTCACCATAGAGAGCAAAAGTTACATTGGATGTGTTATTGTATTTTTGAGCAAAGGCTATTCCTGCACCCAGCGGAACTTGTGCACCCACAATCCCGTTGCCACCGTAGAAATTCTTCGTAAACATGTGCATGGATCCACCTTTTCCTTTGGAACAGCCGGTATATTTCCCCAAAAGTTCTGCCAAAATTGAATAGACTGACGCCCCTCGGGTAAATGTGAATCCATGACATCGGTAAGCCGTAATTATAGAATCTTCTGATGTTATAGAAGCTTCCATTCTAACAGGGATGGCTTCTTGTCCGTGAGAAAGGTGGCAAAATCCGCGTATTAGCCGAGATTTATACAGTTTGTCAGATTCCAATTCCATTCTTCGAATCATATTCATTTGTTCGTAATATTTCAGCATTTCGTTTTTGGTTACCTGGACATGTGTTGAGGGTGGATCACATTTGAAAGTTTTCCAAGGTGTTTTAATGGCGAATACGTAGCTAATTGTACCCGTAGATCTAGATATCACACCAAGAATTTTCAGACCAGATCTTGTCAATTTGGATCCCGAAACCATCGCATTGCAAACCACAACGATTCTGTAGATCCAAAGCATGAAGACAGTAGGGCTGATTAGTGGTGGGAAGGATTCCGTGTTCAATATGATGTATTGCATTGACAAAGGACATGAGATTGTAGCCTTGGCCAATCTTCAACCATCTAGCGAAGAAATGGATAGCTACATGTATCAATCTGTTGGACATGACGTGGTTCCATTTATAGCCGAATGCATGGAAATTCCGCTCTACCAGACACCCATACTTGGAAAGCCTAGGATGATTGGCATGAATTACGAATTGACTGATGATGACGAAGTTGAAGATCTTTTTCGCTTATTGAAACAAGTATTGGGACAATATCCAGAAATAGAAGCGGTTTCTGTTGGTGCCATTATATCCAACTATCAAAAAATACGGGTAGAACATGTAGCAAATCGACTTGGATTAACAGTCCTTGCTTTTCTGTGGGGACAAAACCAACAAAAACTGGTGGAACAAATGTTGTCATGCGGATTATCTGTCATGATAGCCAAAGTAGCAGTATTGGGATTAGGGAAAGAACATATTGGAACGGAACTAGATAAACTATATCCACATCTGTTGAAACTGAATAATACTGTAGGATTGAATATTGCGGGTGAAGGTGGGGAATACGAAACGATCGTTCTAGACGCACCTATTTTCAAGAAAAAGATAGTTATTGATGACTATCGAACCATAACCCATTCCAATTGTCCAATTGCACCAGTGTTTCTATTGAAGCCAGGAAAAATATCTCTAATGGAAAAGAAAGTGATTGATAGTGAGTGGAGGAAAGCGATGAGATGATAATCAAATAAAAAAGATGGAAGATGTGGTTAAAAGGAAGAGAAACAAAGACAAGTCTGATCGGGCCACTTGTGAGCAAGTGATGGATCCTAGAACCAGAATGATCATATTCAAAATGCTTAATCAAGAGGTTCTGGAATCGATAGATGGATGTATTTCGACAGGAAAGGAAGCTAGTGTGTATCATGGAGTGATGAAAACAGGGAAGCATTGTGCAATCAAGATATACAAAACGTCGATATTAACATTCAAAGATCGGGATCGATATGTAACAGGAGAATTTCGGTTCAGAAAAGGATATAGCAAAAAGAATCCTCGAAAAATGGTACAGCTTTGGGCAGAAAAGGAATTGCGAAATTTGAAAAGGCTAAGGCAGGCAGAAATCCAATGTCCTGAGCCGATTGAATTGAAGAGAAATGTACTTTTAATGGAATTTATTGGGGATGAAACAGGACTGCCAGCACCTCTGCTTCGAGATGCAGATATTGTGGAACCAGATGGATACCATACTCTATACCAACAATGTGTTCGAGACATGAGAACAATGTACCAAGCGTGCAGACTGGTTCATGCAGATTTGAGTGAATACAATATGTTGTACTTTGAGTCCAAAATATATATTATTGATGTTTCGCAAGCGGTTGAACATGACCATCCGTGTTCTTTAGAATTTCTAAGAAGGGATATTTTGAATGTTAACAATTTCTTTTCGAGTAGAGGCGTGGATGTGCTTTTGATGAAGCAAGTGTTTGATTTTATAACACGAATAGATATTGAAAAGTCGTTTGTTGATCGAGAACTTTTTAAAATGTATTCAAATCTAGTCAGAGATCCAAACAGACAAGAAGAAAAGGTATTCATGAATTCTTACATTCCAAGAACATTGAGCCAAGTCATTGATGTGGAAAGAGACGTTTCCATGATCACAGTTGGAGATGATACAGATATCTTGTATACCAAATTAACGGGGTTGAATATTTCTGCAATAAATGAGACGCCGATATTTGATGACGAACTTTGCAAGAAACTAAAGGGTATGAAATTCAAAGAAAGGACGACTAGAGATGGGATATCCCTTGAAGAAAGGAGGGCCATGAGAAAGAAAAACAAGAAACAAGTCAAGCAATACAATAGAGAAAGAAGAGTGAACAAAAAAGGAAAGAATTTGCAGACAAGGCATCTGCAATAGTTGCATGAATGAAAAACGAGATTTTTTCAGGGGAGGTGAAATATGATTTTGGGATCAACAAAGAATTTGCCAAACGGTATGAGAAAAGAAAACGTATGGAGGAATTACGGAAATTGGAGGAAAAGTATAGCAAAGAAGTGACAGAGAGCAGTAATGATGAAACAGAAGATGAGTTTGGAGAGCTTATTACACCAGAAATGGATGCAAAGATACTGAGAACCATATCGTTAATCAAAACCCGAGATTCCATGATATATGATCCCAGTGTAGAATTCTTTACTAGCGATCGATTGGAGAGGATATCTAAACCAAAGGAAAAGAAATTGACATTACAGGCGTATCACAACCAACAAATTCTGAATTCGAGTATAGAAGATAAAGAGTTTAACACATTTGAACAGGAGCAGGGAGAGTTGAGACAAGACATTATTCGAAAAATAGGGGAGAAAATGAATAAAGAGTGTATTGAAGAAGAGATATTAGTCAGGAAAGAGTGTTTAGATGCAACTGGTGGGCAAGCTTTGGAGATTGGACTGGAGGATGAAGAGCAATTTCTAAACCGATATGTACTAGGAAGAGAATGGATAGGATCGGAAACCACCAAATGGGAAGAGTTGGATAGTGAAGATGAACAAGAGTTGGAACGAGCAGAAGAATTCGAGGCACTTTACAATTTCCGGTACGAAACCAGGGAGAATCAGATAGTTTCACATGCACGCAAGATTGAAGGATTGATTAGAAGAGAGGATGAGAGGAGAAAACAAAAGAGAAAAATCAGACATGAAATCAGACAAAAGAAAAGACAACAGAGGGAAGAAGAGTTGAAACGACTAAAGAATCTCAAAAGGATGGAGATTGAGGAGCGGATCAAGAGATTAGAAAAGGTGGCCGGAAACGATGTGAGTGGCAAAATACCCAAGGAGTATTTGGAAAAGGAATTTGATCCCGAGTTGCACGACCAGACTATGAATCAAATATTTGATCAGGATTACTACACTATAAAGGAGCAAAAAAGAAAGGTGCTTGATGACGATCTTCGAAAGGAATTGGAAGAAGAATATTTCAAGTTGCATTATGAGGACCAGATTGCTGATATTCCGACTCGATTCAAATACAGTTCGGTTGTTCCCTCATCATTTGGATTATCGGTATCAGAGCTACTCGAGTCCAAGGACAAAAAACTGAATCGGCATGTTTCATTGAAAAAACTAGCACCCTATCGATCTGTTGAAGAACAAAAGGATTTTGCGAGACGTTATGGAAGCGACAAGAAGGTCAACAAGTTTCGTGAGACCGAGACATGACACTTTTTTAATAAATATCATGACACTAGATTGCTTACTAGTCAGGAAGAACAAACCATATGCAATACTTCCTCAAAGAGGATCAATGTTCGCAGCCGGATATGATTTGTCCAGCTCAGAGGATATTGTGATTCCAGCCAAGGGAAAAGGAATGGTAGATACAGGAATTTCAGTCCAGGTGCCATTGGGAACGTATGGAAGGGTAGCACCTAGATCAGGACTGGCAACCAAACATTTTATTGATGTTGGGGCTGGCGTAGTAGATCCTGACTATAGGGGAAATCTCTTGGTGGTCCTTTTCAATTTTTCGAATCAAGATTTTTACATTAGACGTGGTGATAGGGTTGCTCAACTCATACTAGAAGTCTGCAAGACCCCACCAGTGGTAGAAACAACCGTTCTTGACGAGACAATTCGAGGAGAGGACGGATTTGGATCTACGGGGATTACTGAACTGAACTGAATTTTTTTAGGTCAATAAAGTGGATGCATATCAGGATTCATGATTCTCAGTCGGGGGTAATTGAACGGTTCCTGAACGATTTTCTGGTTTCAGATCTAAGAAAAATACTCATTCGGTTCAGAATGAATGCCAGAGGAACCAAGAACCTTTTGGTTGAGAGAATCGTCATCTTTTTGGTTCAACTTTTGAATATCGACAAAATAGAGGAGTATCAAAAGGCTGCTGCCCTAATTGAAGAACTGTACCAAGAGAAGCTCTTTATTGGTAGAGTTTTCATGCAAGGACATTCCAATAGAAAAAATTCGGGTAGAAAACTCTTGGATTTAAAATTGATTCACAATGTTTGCGGACAGATCACAGATAATAGTCAAGAATGGAAGGAGTGTGGATTATCTCGACATTTAAACAATGTAGAATATTTAACAAACCTAGTGCCGATATTTGACCGATCTATACAAGTAGATCATGTGTTTTTAAGATTTGAATTTGAACCACTAGAGGCAATGAAATTGTATAGAATTGATTCATTCCAAGAATGCAGAATTCTAATGATTTTTACCACTCGAACCAATAAATATTCCAAACTATGGATTCCTAGCGGACTGAGAGTAACCAGCATCAACACCAATGATGAAGCATTCCATGTCAAAAGCCCCATGGTGGATATCACAAGTTGTTGTGATACTGGATTGAATTCTGTTGAAATGGATTATCCTTGTACAGAAAAGGCAATTGGGATATGGATAATCCTAGCCAAACGAGTAGATGTAAATATCCAGCTAAGAGGTATACAGAATCGGTTGACTAGGGACCATACACTTGGACAGATTTACAATTCATTTGAGGATGACGATGACATTACCACCACGTCACTTGTTTTATCAATGGCATGTCCTTTGGGATTGAAAAGGGTGGAATATCCTGGGAAATCTAGGTCATGCGCCCATATACAATGTTTTGATCTATTGAACATGTTACGGATGATGGATGAACACGGAGAAAACAAATGTCCTATTTGCAACATTGAAATTGATACCGAGTCATTGGTAATAGACGAATATTTTTCGGACATTGCAAATCAACTTTCAGAAACCGTCAAGACGATTACTATCCGAAAGGACGGATCGTGGAGTCCGAATATTGATCTCGTTGAACCTATTGACTTGACCAATGGTAGCCAAGATGACCCCTGATGTCTGATATATTCCAAGAAATGACCCTTGTCTGCAATGGTTGTGGGAAAGAACAAGGCAACACCCAAGGGTAGGAAAGGGGTGAAAAAGAGAATAGTGGATCCATTTACACAAAAAGAATGGTACAACATCAAAGTCCCCCCATGTTTTGGTGGAGGAGTTGTAGGAAAAACCCTTGTGAATCGAACGCAGGGAACGAAAAATGCAATCGACGGACTCAAGGGAAGGATTGTGGAATTATCGCTGGCAGATTTGAACCAGGAATACGATATGTTTTCTTTTAGAAAAATCAAGTTACGCGTCGATGATGTTCAAAATGGAAGCTGTCTGACCACTTTTCATGGGATGACATTTACCTCGGACAAGATGCGTTCCATGGTTAGAAAATGGCAGACGCTGATTGAAACACATGCTGATGTTAAAACCAAAGATGGCTATTTGTTGAGACTATTTTGTATTGCCTTTACCAAGCGCAAACCCCAACAACTGAAAAAGGCATGCCGTGCCCAGGGATCTCAGGTTAGAGAAATCCGAAAAAGAATGATAGAGGTGATGAAAAACGAAGTGTCAGAGTCTCAGCTGATGGAAGTGGTGGCCAAGCTTATTCCAGATTCGATTGGAACCAATGTTGAGAAGCAATGTCGTTCTATTTTCCCATTACAAAATGTCTATATCCACCAGGTCAAACTTCTCAAAGGACCCAAACCAGACATTACCAGACTGATGGACATTTATGCTACAGTTCCACAGGAAACAGGAACTCTTGTTGAAAGAACAACAGAAGACTGGGAGGAAATGGCACCTTTGGATTCCGTATAATTTCAATAAAAATTTATTGAACTCTATGGTTTCCTGGCCCAAATTGATAGTTTTCCTTCCCTTCCACCTATACAGACTCCATATCCGTCCTTGGAAACGCCTAGACAGGAAACCTTGCCTTTGTTGGGCCATTTACATGAAATTTTGCCCTTGAGGACATCCCAAACGAAACAATTTTGTGTGTTGCTGTATCCTACAAATAGTAGACGTCCTGATATCGATAATCCTAGTGAAGTTACAGAATCTTTTAGTTCTGAATCAGAATAGGAATTTAATTCGCCATCATATCTGGTATCAAAAAGTCTACAAATTCCATCATCATATCCAGCAACCACAGCCCGTCCATCAGGAAAGAACTGAACGCTATTGACATCTGCCTTTTGTTTATAAAAAGTATTTGTAATTTTGAGGCTTCGAACATCCCATATTTTCATGCTGGAATCACTTGATCCACTGACAAAACAGTTTCCTTCGGGAAATATGTCCATAGATGAAATTCCAGACGTATGACCTCTGAATCGATGAATCATGTGTGATTTCTCAATATCCCACAGAATGCATGATTTATCACCAGAGCTAGTCACTATTTTTTCATCATCGAGAAATCTACATCCAGAAACATATCCCCAGTGCCCAGTCAATACAGTAATGGTTTTAAGCAATCCATCCATTTTGCTGTATTCCCAAACGGTACATGCATTGTCCAAACCACCAGATGATACAAAAGACCCGGAAGGTGAGTAAGCACAGGCCAATGTCCAAGGAGACTTGACGGTTGCAGCAGCTATCTTGTTCGTTGTATCCGCATTCCACAAGATCAATTTGTTATCTTCTGCAAGAGAAACCAGTTTTTTTCCACTTTCCGTCCAGTGAAGAGAATATATCTTTCCTACATGACCCTTGAGTTTTCTTCTCCGTCTAAATCCAGAATTGGGCAATGGCTCGATATCCTGGGCTACTTCATCCAGTCTCTTATCGCTTGATGCTTCTATTTTGATATCTATTGAAGCCTTGAGTCGCTTGACTTCCTGCTGAATGCCTTTGATTTTTGCCCTATAGTCCACGCCAGTCTCCATACTCAAGCCACCTCGAAATAGTAATATTTAAATCCTATAATGAATCATTGATATGTTATTGGTGAAAATCAAGGCGAATTGTCGATTCTCATGGACCAATTGGAAAATATGGGTATATGAATAGAGATCATTGGATTCAATTCGTGTTATAATGTGACCTGTTTTAGTATCCGAAACAATGAACTGGTCATAAATATTGTAGATGTGGAATCCATGCATGTCTACTATCCAGTCGTCTGATTTATACGAACCAGGAGTTCGTATTTGGGTGCTAGACAATGTCAAATTCTGGGTACCTGGAACAATTATTCGAATCGAGTACAAGCAAAACGTAGCGACAGTTCGACTTGTGGATGAGCATGGAAGGGTTAATGAGTTGGGAGTTGAGGAATGCCAACTCCAGACAGTGTTACCATTACGAAATGCAGAAACACAAGATGGAATGGATGATCTAACTCATTTAACCCATTTGAACGAACCAGCAGTTTTACATAATATCCAGCAACGATATCTACAACAAAACATTTACACATACTCTGGGATGGTTTTGGTAGCCATGAATCCGTATCAACAGCTACCTGTTTATTCCAATGAAGTGATTCAATCGTATGCTGGAAGGTTAAGAGAGGAGATGAAACCACACTTGTTTTCGATAGCTGAGGAAGCATTTAGTTCCATGGTTAGGTTGGATACCGAATGTCGGAACCAATCTATTATAATTTCAGGAGAAAGTGGATCAGGGAAAACCGAATCAGCCAAGTATATCATGAGGTACCTAGCAAGTGTAGGCCAAGGAATTCGACCTAAAATCAACAGAACAACATTTTCCGAGATTGAAAACAAAATATTGGCCACTAATCAAATCATGGAGGTGTTTGGAAATGCGCGGACTATTAGAAATGACAATTCGAGTCGATTTGGGAAATATATTCAAATTTTGTACAATAAGAATAACGAAATAGTTGGATCGAAAATCCAAATATACTTGCTGGAAAAATCACGTGTAGTAACTCAATCCAAGAGCGAGAGAAATTACCATATTTTTTACCAGATCCTATATGGATTGGACAATGAAGAGCTGGAAAAATATGGGTTGAGTCCTGACTGGAAATCGTATTATTATTTGAACCAGCATTCACCAGGAGAGATTAATGTTGAGAAAGAAAAGATGGAATTCAAAGAAACAAAACAAGCCATGAAATTACTTGGAATGGAGAATGATTACGATCGTATGGTTTCAGTACTGGCGACAATTCTGCATATTGGGAATATAAAAATAGCTAGCAAAGGATTTCAGGAGGAATGTTTGATTGAACAACAAGATAGTTTGGCAAATGCGTGTAAACTACTTGGAATTGAGCAAAAAGAATTTGTCAAGTGGTGTCTGTACAAAAAAATCAGTCTAAAGAATGAGACAATTATCACACCGCAAAACCAAAATCAATGCATTTCTATTAGAGATGCGGTATCCAAGTTTTTATACTCCAAATTGTTTGAGTGGATCATATTGAGGATGAACCAATCGTTGATGGCAGATCACGAGCAAGTTTCCAGCTGGATAGGTGTACTGGATATCTATGGGTTTGAGCATTTTGACAGGAATGGATTTGAACAATTGTGCATCAATTATGCCAATGAAAGGCTTCAGGAAGAATTCAACAAGAACGTGTTTAGACTGGAACAACAATTGTACGTGGACGAGGGAATCGATTGGTCGTTTATCACGTTCAACGATAACAAGAAATGTATAGAGATGATGGAAGGAAAATATGGAATTTTCGATTTGTTGGATGAGGAAGCACATTTGTCAAATGGAAGCGACAGAAATCTTGTTTCCAAACTGCATGAACAATCCCGCAACAATGATTGGAAAGAATATTTCGAGATTCCCAAGGGAAAGAGTTCCAAAGAGAGTGAAATGTTTACAGTCAAGCATTTTGCCTATTCTGTCAACTATGAAATCCATGGATTTGTCGATAAAAATCGAGACTTGATGCCAGATGAACAAATGAGGCTGATTCGAAATAGTTTGGTTGGGTTTCCTGAAGAATTGTTTCAGGATGTGTCCATATACTCGAGAAAATCGACAGTTGGTTCACTTTTTAGACAGTCTCTATCTCGGCTAATGAATTTGTTATCTGAAACCAGGATTCACTACATTAGATGTATCAAACCCTCGCAAAAACGAGAAGCCTTTTTTGATCCCATTCATGTCAATCAACAGTTAAAATCGTGTGGAGTGATCGAAACCATTCGAATCAGTGCATCTGGTTATCCTACACGACTTGGATTTACAGAATTCCATGAAAAGTATCACCTGCTGCTTGAAAACGATCTGTCGACGAGAGACTATCGGACCTGGTGCCAACAACTATTAGAAAAAACAGACTTCCCTAGAACAGAATATCAAATTGGGAATACGATGATTTTTTTCCGTTCTGGACGTATTGGGTACTTGGACAATTTGGTCAAGAAAAAATACGATAGGTGTATTCTGACCATACAGAAGAATGTGAAAAGGCATCTCAAAATGCAATTACTGGTCAAGTATCGAGATTCGATATCGACCATTTCAAGGACTTGGAAAATCGTCTACTCCAAAAGAATTGAATTGGAATTGTATATTAACAAGACTCTCACATGTACCCAGGCCATGATAAAAAGTCGGATGATGAGAAATTGGATGATAGAGGTGTTGAATGCAGTGATCAAGATCCAAAGACAAATTCGCTGGAGATCCGAGTCGAAAAAAGCATTGGCTTCGGGTGTAAAGCCATTGATATGGAGATACAACAGAAAGGCCAAATACTCGTGCACAGTGAGAGATACGGGGTTGGTACAGATCCTCCGAGTCAAAATGACAAAGAAATTATCCAAAAGATTGAAACATAGGGCAGAAACCCTGAATCTATCACAAAAGAGGATAGTCTACCTGGAAGACCAAGCCATTCGGTTCAAGGAGGTTATTGGACAAAAAGATTGTGAAATCGAACAATTGAGAGCCGTGTGTCTACAATATCAAAAGATTGCGAAAGAGCAAGAAAGCACGTTACTAGAATATCGAGATAGACTTCAGGCTGGAGAATCCGAAATTGGTAGGCTAACTTTGGAACTTGAGCGGGAAGATGCCTGGAAATTTGATTGGAATATACCAACTAAAGAGGACAATGCAAATCAGAATGTATTCATCGAGTCTTTTAGAAGCACAGTGATTGAAGATAGTATTTTGGAGAATTCATTAAAGAATCTCAAAATCCCTACGATGGAGACTGGTGATGAGCAATATGGCATAAATAGACAGGAACTCTTTTTTCCCGTAAGATTGTTTGGATTCAAAGTTCTAATTTTGTGGAGGCTGGGTAATATTGAAAAGATTGTTCCATTGACAGAGAAATTCATTGAATCAGTTGACGAAATGATGACTTTTGACGTTAGCCATTGTATTCCTGTTTTTTGGATATCATTTCTACAAGAATTACATCAGACTCTGGATCTGTCAATGGAAGAAACATATGGCCAAGTTGGTTTCCTGAAACAAGAAGTACTTGAAAAGGTAGAAAACAAATTGCAAGAGGTTTATATGGAATGGAGTATGAAAATTACAGCCAATCTTCCAAGGCTTGTCGGGTTGGCCATACTTGACCAACAAAGTCTATTGGAATATACCAACTCGAATATTCTGAACAATACTGGGAAATGGGTATATTATCTTTTGTTTGGATCCAAAAATATGGCGGACAAAACCGTACCGCTCAATTACATTCCCATCAAGAAGACAATGGAAATATTGTCCAATAATAGGGACAGACGTGACATTGAGACTCCTTATACGGATCGGCTCATTTTATATTTGGATTATTTATATTCAATGACAAAGTTTTACCAACTACCAATACAAATCAGCTATCAAATAATTTACAACATTCTAGAATTTGCATTTGCCAAATGTTTCAACCAAGTTCTACTCAAACCTAAAGGGTTTATCACATGGAAAAAGGGTATCCAGATCCAATACAATTTGCTCAAAATAGAAGAATGGCTGTCCTCTATCCGATTCCCCAAAATCAATCACGTGGCAGAGGATCCATACCCCTTCCCTATTAAATCAACCGTCCATAGTCGAGCTCCCTATGCATACTACATCCAATCGATGGAAAGACTTTTTCAAGTATCCAAGCTGATGCAGATCAGCAAGGTGATTCACGACAAGGAAGATGCCAAACTTGTATTTCAAGTTGGATGGTTTTTAACTCCAGCACAAATCCATCAAATTTTTGCAAACTACAAACCTAGCTATTCAGAACCAGTAGCTTCCAACCTTCTTCCAAATATTCACGAAATAACCTGTGATTGGATAAAACAATGTGGTGGAAACCCGCCTCCACTATATATAGACAGCGATCTTTATCGTCTACTCATCTGAGAATATTGGTCCCATCAGGGCTGATCAAACAGGTTCCAGTTCCCGGTAAGGGCGAGATATTCTCGATAATATATAATGATACATGCCGGTTGACCTACAATGCAAAAAGAACACCAGAAAAAGCAGTTTCCCAAAGAAGATTCGGGTCTCCACTTCATAAATGACCTTGTAAGAAATATAAAAGGTATCTGACATAGCATCCCTCCAAACATCCAAAAAGAAATATTATGGGCTGGAATTCCTACAAGATACTCGTGTGTAATTGCTGACAAGAGAAACGTGACGGAAAGTGCTTGAAATGACGACAATCCGTTCACTCTGAGGGGGATATAGACGTGTCGTTTGAGCCAATTATGGACCGGAATATTCCACAATCTCCAGTATTCGTCTATTGTAGATGCATTCCACCAAGTAGAATAAAATTCCCTATCACCAAAACGTAAAAGCTCTCCCAGTGTATTGAGAAATGCATGAAAAAATGTGTAGAACAAAATGAGCCAAATGTACAGATTGGTCAGCGATAATTTCAATATTCTCTCCAATATTCCCAAAACATCGTTTTCCCGAAGGGGAGTGACGGAATTCAAAACGGTGGGAACTGCATATTGTTCAAGTAAAAAATAGATCATTGAAACGCCTAGAACAATTTCCGAAATTCTTTTCAGCAGAAATTTGTATCGAATACATGGTGAGCGAGGATAGATTGGCTGATAACATAGCGTAGGGGCAAACCAGAAATATAAAAGATTCCTCATATTAATATTGGTTGGATATGGCCTTTCCCGATAATAGACGGTCTTGATCCTGTCTTTTTGGTTCTGCCTCAAACTATAGTTTACCAAATGATAAGAAATCAATTTCATTACAAGAATAGTAGAGGTTATCAGGACCATGACTCCGAACAACATGTGATGTACCCAGTTCCAAATCACATGGCCTGAAATTACGGGTATTGATGCAGAATTGGATAGAAAACAGAAAATTGCAGTTTTCTCTGAAATATGTTTCAGCGAGACCAGATATTCAATGTAGAATGCAATCAGCAAATGAATCAATAGCAAGAAAAATATTGCAGGAATGGAAAGAAGAGTGGACGTTGAGATTACATGTTTAGGTGCCTGCAACAATACACCATATTTTTTGTAGTTTTCAAAAACCAACCTCAAATTGTTTACTGCAAGCAAAAGCAGAGCCAAATTCAGGAATCCACGATAGTTTTGCACTTGGGTTTCCTTGGATAATGGAGAATGCGATATCCGTTTATGAACAGGGACCAGATGAGACGAATTCGTGGTGGTGGGCGGTTTATCCATCCGTTTTTTTAGTTGGCATGGAACCCGGTGTTATCAATGAAAAACGTAAAGCTGGTTTTATCAAGATAATTTGATTGAAGAACGTATCCATATCTACATTTTTTCGGAAAAGGTGCAACTAGAAAGAGTCTAGTATTTATGCAAAAACTCCACATGGTTCCAAGTGATGGAATTGTATCACGAAGATTGGGTGGCAAATGTATTTCGATGGGATGACGCATGATACTGGATGATGGTTTTTGATCGGGAATGTAACAAGTTACTTGGTTGATACATACGACTGCAATTTTCCGAGTATAAATAAGAGCTTTTAGAACAGAGACAGTTCCAAGAAAGGATTTTTTCCGTTCCGGACCGTATTCTCTTGTTCGATAGTTTCCTGTTATAGAATCAATAATGACCAATTTCACATTATTTGATTCCACTACATTTCCGAGATGGTATTCTATAAAATGATCTTGTGTTTCCAATTCATTGAATTGGTAGAGGTAAATGTTCTTTCCCACATCTTTGGATTCGAGACTGGAATATTTTGTTTCCAGCTCCCTAGATATTTGATAGAGTCGCTGAACAGGAAAGGGCTTTTCAGTAGAAATATATACTACATTTCCATTAAAACCACCGACACTGAGCGGTAACTGGGCAGTAATACAGAGCTGCAGTGCCAGTTGAGTCTTTCCGATTCCGCTAGGGCCAGAGATTTCGAAAAGCCCTTGGATACCACCACACAACAATACATCCAATCGAGAATCCCCCGTCGTCAATCTTGTGGAAATGTAATTGAATCGATCACCATCCAAGCAGTTTTCCGAAAGAACACTAGATACATAAACATCCCAAGCACACCTAAACGAACTTTGGTCCGATCCCATTTCCAATGATTAAAAAATACGACAGGACCAAGTTGCAATGGTAGAGACAAGAAGTGCAAACAACAAAGAAATCCAGCGGGTAGATCAGTCCAAATTGTATATTCCCAAGGCATTTAGACAAATATTGCAGCAAGATCCAAAGGTAGGTTGAATGAGGGAAATGATCTGGAAATAGCTAATTGATTTACCAGTGGGTGAGGAAAACAATGTTCGAATACTTTTGGATAGATTCACGGCATGGTGTATTCAAAAGGGAGAAACAGACTCCATTTCCAAAGAAATGTCACATGGATTTCAAAAGGTTTTCGATCTAATGCTATGGACACACCTCTTGTACGATTCCGAAAGACCGCAGTATAGTCAATTGTGTACTTTCCGAACCAAGCCATCCAATGTCTATGGAATCGAGCATTTCATGAGACTCTTAGGTATTTTGAAATTATTTTGTTAAATACGTAGTCAAACTCGCTGCGGGAATTCCCACAACCACACTATCTGACGAATCACAAAAGCTGAGTTTCAAATACGTGGAGCTTGCACTTGAATTTACATTGGAAAGATTGGGGATGGATGATCAATAAAACAACGTTTTGGATCCGAAACAATGATTTTTTTAGTCAATGTTGAATGCAGAGGTCATCAAATTTGTTTTCTATCTTTTTCTTCCATGGATAATAGGCAAAGGGATGTCATGGTTGGGTGGAATAGACAGTGACAGGAATCAAAAACAGTGCAAAATATCATGGAAAGATAGATTCATATATACAGTAATGGCCATCTCCAGTATTCATTATATTTATTACATCTTTGGAGGGGCAACCCAAAACATTTTCCAAAGGATCAACGTTGCCAACAATTCACCCGGATTTCAATTTCGAAGCAAATACAATGACTATATTTCTAGCCGATGTAATAGCAGCATATATTTCCAATTAGAATACGAAAAATACAAGAATACCACATCCGACAATTTGACAGAGTATCCAAGACTAAGGAAACAGGTCAGAAGCAGTGCGTTTGGCAATTGCTATTCAGAACAAGGGGACTATGTAGGAACTGAAGAATATGATATTAGACATTTGGAATACTTGTTTGAGAAGCTAAAATCGCCGACTAAAAAGACAATATATCTCAAATACGGGGAAGATGCATTTATGGGCTGTGATTTTTGCCTTGAAGAAATGGACTATTGGTTGTTCATAGGACCTGGAATTCTCTTGTCATATATACATTTTATGATTCTGATCGGATTGATCACCACACTACCCCAGAAAGCATCATGGAGGAACATTGGACTCTTGCTTGGAAGTGCACTTTTGGTTTGTGAATGTCTTTATTATATTGTTCCCAACGAAATGGAATCTATTGATTTGTACTCTGTTGTATTTCCGAATGATGAGACAATTGGGACATATCAAAAATTGGATATTACTCGGAACATGTGTTTCGTTATGATCCTTTTATCAGTTTTGTTATTCAATAATGGATATTCAAAAGCCAATATCAGTGTGTTAAAAGAAATCCACAAAAAGCAAAGGGATATTTTGGCAAGATCTGAAGCGTCCAGATTGCTACGAACTACAGTCTTTGGGAACTCTGATCTTCGAAAATTTTATCTTGATCACTACGAAAAGATAGAAATGGAAAGCAATAGCGAAGAAGTCAAAAGAAAAAGATACGAGATATTGAGACAATATGATATTCCAACGATGGCAAAGAGTGCCAAAGAACAGGTTTCACGCATAATGGACAACGTGGATGATTTTGTCCAAAATACACATATTCCGGACATGGAGACTAGTCAATAAAGACAGAGTTGTCAAGGTGTGGGAGTGCAACTTGAATGGAGAATTTACAACTTGAAAGGAAAAGGATCGAGTTGGAAAAGGAGAACAAACAACTGTTGTACAAGATAGAGTTGATGAAAAAGACAATTATGCGACTGAAGCAAGAGAGAAAATATTTGTTCGGGAAACTTGAAGAAAAGAAGGGTGGAAAACTGCTGGGTCATGGAAATGAAGTATTTGAAAATCATGATTATTCAGACTATAATGAAATCAAAAACATTGATCCGTTCTCTGTAAATATGCATCGAGAAAAGAGCAACGATTCAGATGTCATAGCCTTGGTAAATTCCAAGCAACCAGTACTCCGCGAAGAATCTAGGGAAAGATCGTCGATGGATTACGCAGAATTTGTCAAGACAGAAGCTCCTTTATTGAAAGCATCGAATCCCACACTAGATGGCAATGAATTGGAACTAGTATTATCAAGAACGTGGGAAAGACTCCACTCTAGACACGAATGACGTGGCCAGTCTAATAAATTTCACATCAGCTGTTCTTGATTGCATGGAGCAAATCATCTATAATATTTGGGTTGTTAAGTGTCGAGAGATCGCCAAGGTTGGCATAGATTTCTTCCATGCTTTTATCTTTATCAACTACAAGTGTCCTCAAAATTCTCCGGAGAATTTTTCCAGATCTAGTCTTTGGGATTTCCAGACATACCACCAATCTTTTCAATAGTGCTACTGGTCCAATGACTGATCTAAGAAGGGACCATAATTCCTGTTTCAGTTCTTCAGGGGACTTGGTTTCCGATGCAGTCGATTTAAGTGTCATGAATGCACATATTGATTGACCCGTAATTTCATCAGGCTGTCCCAAAACAGCCACTTCGGAGCAATCTGGATGTTTCCTTAAAGCATTTTCCAATTCTGCAGTACTTAGTCGATGCCCTGCAATATTCATTATATCATCTATTCTCCCTGTTACATAGTAAAGCCCATCATTATCTTTAAATGCCCCATCTCCTGTAGAGAAGCATTTTTTCCAATCCTGAAAATACACCTTTTGATATCGTTCATGATTCGAGTGCAAAGTTCTTGCTATTCCAGGCCACGATCTCTTGACCACCAAAGTTCCGGATACACCACATTCCTCAATATTCTTGCCCGTTTTAGGATCAATCAGACCCAGTTCAATCCCAAAAAATGGAAACGAAACTGATCCTGCCTTTGTTGGCATTCCACCAACCATGGGTGATACTATTATTCCACCTGTTTCTGTCTGCCAATAGGTATCTAGCACCACACACTTTTGTTTTCCAACATCAACATTCATCCAATTCCATGTTTCTGGGCCAATCGGTTCTCCTACACTTCCTATTACTCTCAACGAGGAAATGTCATGTTTTTCCATGTACTCTATTCCGTTAGATCTTAAAACTCTAGCTACTGTGGGGGCCATGTAAAGTTGGGTTAATCGATATTTTTCAACTATTTCCCAGTATCTAGATGGTGTCGGATAGGTCGGGATGCTTTCAAATATCAAAGATGTCACTCCATTTGAGAGTGGACCATATACAACATACGAATGGCCTGTGATCCATCCAATATCCGCCATACATCCAAATACGTCATTTTCTTTTACCCCAAATACCAGTTTGGATGTCATGGCGGCATACAATAAATATCCAGCAGTGGTGTGAACAACACCTTTGGGTTTTCCTGTGCTTCCAGATGTGTAGAGTAAAAATAGAGGTGATTCACCCGATACATTGTTAATTGGACAATATGGTCTTTGCATGGGAACAACATCATGCCACCATATATCCCTTGATTCGGTCCAATCGATCTGATTTCCCGTTCTCTTGTATATTAATACATTTTTAACTGTTGGGGTGTTGGTAATCGCCCCATCCACAAGTCTTTTTAAATGAATCAATTTCCCCCCTCTAACTCCTTGATCACATGTTATTATGAGCTGTGATTTTGAATCCGATACTCGTCCCTGAAGTGAAGAGGAGCTAAATCCGGAAAATACCACATTATGGACTAAGCCAAGCCTTGCACATGCCAACATGGCCACTACCGTTTCTGGTATCATTGGCATATAAATGGTGACGACATCTCCACATTTCAAATAAGGAAGCGAATTCAGATAATTTGCCAATTTACAGACTTGGCATAAAAGTTCATAGTATGTAATGATTTTTCCATTTTCTGGATCGTCGGCTTCATAAATCAAAGCAGGTTTATTCGGAGTTGAAAAGGCATGCCTATCAAGGACATTATAACATGCATTTAGTTTCCCATCTGGAAACCAAATATGAGTCCCTTTTTCGAAATGAACATGACAGGTTGTTTCGAATGGTTTGTCCCAGTCCAAATACTTGAATGCTGCCAGTTTCCAAAATTCTTCATTACGATCCAAACTGAATTGGTATAGTTGTTTATACGTTTCAAAGTCCAAGCCAGGTTCCAGTTTTTCAATCATCGCAGACAAACAAATTCGTGGATTTCCTTTTTGGGTGAATTTTTATTGAATTGATGACCAATAGACTACATGCACAACTCGGTGGTTTGAATGGTTTCTCTTTTAACGAAATGGTCTTTGTTGTAGATAACCCTAATCATTAGTGAACAGCTAGGACACATAGCTACATCTTCTCCATCACAGAGTTCATCAATAGATATTTGAAATTTGTCACCACACGGGCACGGATAAGTGTATACATCACTTTCTAGTACAAAATCTTCGATTTCTATCTCGTCATAAATCATTTTATGTTGCGAAACTGCATGGCACGTATTCGAACCAGTTTTAGTGTAACAGATTCCATCGAGTCGGTTTTTACTGGAGGACCCATTCAATTGACACAAGATGCAAAGTTTATCCTTACTTCGAATGGAACAAGCGTATTTCGTCAATCTATTGAGACACTAGGTAGTTTGTCTGGGCATGAGAAATATGGTCATGTAGAGGAAGAGTATGTGACCAATTTTGGAATTTCGCCAAATGGAAAAGATTTGTTTGTTGTTTATTCCGGATGTAGTATGAGAAAATGGGATGTTTCAAACAGAGAAAAGCCATGCAAGGTATGGAAGGCACATGATTCAGCCATCAATTGTTTAATTGTCCAAGACAAATATTTTGTTACAGGATCCAGTGATTTTAGTTTAAAGGTTTGGGATACTCAAGATTGTGTTCTATTGGCACGACTAAAGGGACATTCAGGAATAGTTACGACCTGCCTTGATTCCATAAAACATTTGTATTCTGGATCGGGGGACAAGACAATCCGAATTTGGGATAAACAGACTCTGAAATGTGTTGGTGTTTGTAGAGGTCATGAAAGTGTAGTTACATCACTTTCTGTGTCACCGTGTAAGAATATCCTGGTTAGTTCAAGCAGAGACAAAATGATAAATATTTGGGATATTGGAAAGAAGGTATTGCTCAAAAGCATTCCAGTCTATGAATCAATAGAGTCGAGT